>VWZK01016366.1:0-117883 GCA_013396935.1 Baryphthengus martii | reverse complement strand
GAGGTTGTTATATGGCTGGAAGGCCTATCTGACTCTANTGGCTGGAAGGCCTATCTGACTCTAGTGAGACCTCTGGTATAGGCTGTCTGTCCACCACATGGCCTCCATCTTCCACCAGGACCTCATATCTATTTCTCACAGGCACCTGGGGAGGCGAGGTGGGCAATGAGGGCTCTTGCCTTCTGCCATGGCCACAAACTTGCCTCCATTCACTCCTTTCATTTAGGCTTCCGTTTTCCACCTGAGGAGAACAGGATACAGGAGCCCCTTATCATGGGTGATATCTGGCAGATGGTCCCATTTCTGTTGCAGTGAGGGCAGAGTCTGGCTCCACCAGTCTATCTCCATTTCATCCATGCTAATGCTCCTAAGCCTTTCAATTTCGGCTTGCAGCCTTTCAACCTCATCTTGCAGTTGTGCCACTCGGCTGAGCAGATCATCTACGTGCTCACACCGCAGACAGCTCCCTGCTACCAGTGAGAGACATTGGCACTCCCTGCAGCCCGTGACCTGGACAGTTGTGTGTTTCTGTGGGAGCTCGGTCTGGGTTCCCACATTTCTCACAGAGATCCCTGCCTTCCGCCGGGTAGAGACCATGGCTGACTTTCACGCCAGCTCTGTTGGCCCTTACAGCAAGAAGGCCACTGTTTCGCTCCTCGCCGACGGAGCTGCACTTCGTTTCCCCGTGTTTGACTCTCCCGCGATTGCCCTGGTTAACGCCTCCAGCCACGTCACCCTCTTGGCCTTCTCCATGGGAGAGCTGCTGGTTCCTGCCGGGTCTCACCGCTCTTTCTTAGGCTTCCCTGGCTCTGGGAACCCCCTGTCTGCCTTAATCTAGCACTTGGCTACAGAATTTGCCACTGTTTTGCTCCTCACTGACTGATGTTAGTGAAAATATTAGAGATTAAGAGATTTTATTCACCTTTGCTACAGTTCCTCAAACTTTGAGTTATACCCAGAGATTAATTTTTTTTGATTTTTTTTTTTTTAAAGTTTAATTAAAAATGCCCTCTGCTTGATTGAGGTGCCTTTGACATTTTTAGGTGTTATCAGTTGGAGTGAATAGAAGGTTCAATATTTGCCTTTTTCTGCATTAGAAACATTGGCATACAAAAATTAATAAAACTTATATACTAAAGTTTGGTTTTGTACCTTTGGGTAAGTGTGGAAGTTTTATGCTCAAATACGCTAAAGTTTATATGACTTTTTATCTGCATAAATTTAGAGCTGTTTTTACTACTGTCTTGGCCATAACCCCGCAGATATTTCTATTCTAGTTTAATCTATCCTTAATAACCACGACACACTGACAAAATATGACTTGAGTTATCAAAAGATATCATAATTTCTGTCATGCCCATTTCAAGCTTTCTGCTTTGTTTGGGTGAAGATCAACTTGTAAAGACAAAAACAGACTGACCAACAAAAAAAAGCCCCAAAACTAAACAACAAAAAAACATGTTCCAAAGACTTTGGAAAACTCAGGACCTCTGGTTGCATGCTAATGAACATATCTGAAGCTGTGTGTCAGGTAAAATGCAGTGAAGATTTTATAATTTTTTCTTTTTAAATGTCTCTTTCTCTATCTGTAGAGAAATTTTGGTGAGTCCAAACTTTTCTCTCACTCTCCCTTTTTTTTTTTTTGTTATTTTTCTTGTTGTTGCAGTCAGGTTTTCTCTAAATACTCTACGCTCTGTAGGTAAAAATTATTTACTTCTATATTTTGAACATTCTGTTGCCAGTGTTTTGAGCTGTGCCAAATCTGAGCAGGTCTGTGATTCCTTTGTAATATCAAAATGAAGACACTTATCAAGAAGATTTATCATAGGACAGACAGATGGTTTGGTATTGTAAAGGTGAACTGTTTGGATCTTGATTACCTCATGTGATTTATTTATTTATTTTATCTTTCCTTTTTCTTATTTCTCCTCTTTAGTAATGAGTAAAACAATGTAATAGCAGATGTGACATAAATTGTCATTTTAGAAAGAAAACCAGGTCAAAACTAATTCTACTGGTTGCATTCCAATTATGATGTGACCTCCTGTTGCTTTGCATTGAAGTTTGGAATTTTTGCTCATACTAAAGGCTGCTTTTTTTTTTACCAAATCTGTAGTGTTAGGCCAGAAGGGATGCATTTCATTATACAGTGACCAGACTTACTGGGAACAGAGCCCTGTAAGCTTTGAAATACTTTCATTCAAGGTATAGTCAAATGTTAAGTCATTATCTGTTATGATACAAGTTGCTCATTAATCGCAAACAAATTTTAGTCAAAGAAAATAAGAAATGCATTAATTAAAAAAACCAAACCCCTACATCAGAAATTTTAGTTTTAAATTTCTAACTGCAAACCAAGAGACAGAAAGGAATGCTTTATTAAAATAGTTTGCACTCTTGATAAGTCAAAAGTAGAAAAGTTATTTTATTGACTTTTCCACACTGTTTATGTGTTATAAATCTCATGGACTACCCCTTGGCTATCAATCCTAGTTCAGTAGCTGATATTTCTTTTAGATGATGTTCAGATCTTTTTATGTTTAGGATAAGGATCTTAATTCCACATTCAAAAAAAAAAAAAAAAAAAGAGGCATAAATTTCTCAGTTCTTTACATGACTGCTGTCTGCCAAAATAACTGGAAAACCTTCTGCATTGTTGAGTCAAGATGGAGTGCTATTGAGCACAGTACTGAAAAATCTTTAAAGTGGACACTCCACCCTCTTTACTCATCTAATCCTTGTGATTAGTTCCTTCTGACATTAGTTCATTCACAGGAGTCATGTCAAGTTTTTTATGGAAAAGTCTTTCGTTTAGAAAATAATGGCAGATTCTTTAATCTTAATTTTAGTAATTTAAGGCCCTGTTCTGTGCAATGTCACAGCTCTCTATGTAGTTTTTAAAATTTGTGACGTTTGCTGATTTTAATAACTGATATGAGTATTCCTGTTAGAGTATTTAGAACTCCGACAAGAATGTGTTATGCACAACTTTGTCTTATGATGATGATGTAGCAGAGCAGGGATGTAGCAACACCTCTTGCAATATATATTAGAAGTGAATTAGGCATGCAGATAGTAATCAGGAATATCACATTAGATAATCATGTCAGGCGTATATTTATTTAATACACTTTAAGAAAATATCAAGTGATATTTTGTATCCAAAGGTCTCTTCATTATTCCTTTGTGGCAGCTTGTATCAGTATATGTGTTTATAAATAAAAGAAAGATGGAAAATAAGTTAGAAGAGATGGAAAACTAATGATTCAAGAAATCACATAACATCAGATAATTCTATTTGGAAATCATAGCAGCAGCACCCAGAGGCATAAACTCCCCAAATTGTTAGCAACACCACCCCCCCTTTGATATATCCGGTGCTACAGAAGCCTGAAGGCACTCTTTTTTATTAGTGCCTAGTGTTTCCTGAAAGAAACATTTAGCAGACATTAAAATATATATGTTTATATACCTGCTTAATTTTATAATCCAGTTTCTTTGACACTTACTTACTGATGCTTCGTCTTGCTACTTGGCTTTAATGTTTGATTTTATCTTTACAGGTTTGAGTATTTCAGAATTATCTTGTAATTGTGTAATTTACGCAAACAATTTTTATCCTGTCTTCAAGATTGTCTTTTACCTTCACCTTTCCATGCACCTTTTTAAGCACCTCTTTCCTACCTACTGGGCTATATGGCTCTTAATAGAGAGAATTGAAAGCCTGGGAAGCCCATGTGGACATGGGCAGTGGGATTTCTATTTAGCTGTAGGTGGTTATGCTAAGCTCCCTTTCCTTTCTGTCCTCAAGTCTCACGGCAGGAAGATGGATTAGTTTGTGTTCTGACAAAACATTCCTTGTGCTTTTTCAGCCTTTTCTCTGCCATCACAATACGTAGTCTAGGACTGTTATTTAGAAAGATAATTGTTTTTAAGAGTCTTAGACTCCTTCTGGTCACCACCAAGTGAAGAAGTGGAAGAACAAATTAAATGGACAGACATACTAAAATGGACAGATACTACTTTCTGAGGTTGTTTAGCCTGCAGAAAAGGGGGTCAGGGGAGACTTTATCACTCTCTACAACTGCCTTAAAGGAGGCTATAGCAAGGTGGGGATCAGTCTGTTCTCCCATGTAGCAAGCGATAGGACAAGAGAAAATGGCCTCAAGTTGCACCAGTGGAGTTTTAGATTAGCTATTAGGGAAAATTTCTTTACAGAAAGGGTTGTAAAGCACTGGAACAGGCTACCTAGGGAAGTGGTAGAGTCAACATCCCTTGAGATATTTAAAAGATGTGTAGATGTGGTACTGAGGGACATGGTTCTGTGGTGACGTGGCAGTGCAGGGTTAGCAGTTTGACTGGATGATCTTAAAGGTCTCTTCCAACAAAAAATGTTTCTATAATTCTATGAAATTGCTTCTTTTGAAGACTCAGCCATTGCTCCTAATGAATTGGGACCTCCTTTAGCTTTGCCCAAAATAAGATTCTTAAGTGTAAGCTCTCTATACAGGAAAACGTCTTTTCAGAAGTGATATGTGAGCATATGCTTTGATCCTATTCAAGTGAGGCTTAAGTGTGGTTTTACTGCAGACTGGATGGAGGGCTGGGATCTCACTTTTTTTTAAAAGTTTTGTTTGGACTAAAGAAATGTTGTTGGCAAGGGACCATCGTGAGGGTCTGTCATTCTGCTTACAGTAACTCTCCATCAAAGAGAGTTTAGTAGCACTTTTCCTTAAAAAGGACAGAATTTATTGCCCTGAAGTTGAATATGTGAGCATGGGAAAGAAAGGAAGAGCTGCAGAGAGAATGACTTCTGAGGTTTCAGAAATTGGCACCAATTTCTCTTTGTTTCCCTTTACTTTAAGATGAAGACATCTTAGAACACAATAGAAATATTCTTGCCTACTTTGTTATGAATTCAAATTGTGTCAAATCGTCAAAGAGAATTTTGATTACATGCCCTCTTGCACTTTGAAAGATTAAGGGCTAAGTACTTGGATTGTGATAAAGTTCCTGAAAATGAAGTTGATCCTGACAGAAAAGCACAATGCAACTTTTGTGTGGAAAAATCAGGGTAAAGTATTGTTTTAATTTGAGAGGACAACTCATTTCATTGGCTGATGATTTTTGACAAGTAATGTCACTTCAAGAAGTTTCAGATGAATAAATGCCAGAGCTAATTTGGAGCCAGCTAATTCTAACAGCTGACTCCAAAATCCTGTAACTTTGCCTAGTAATGGATTGATTTGAACTAGTGGGGGGAGGTGGAGGAGAAATAGTATGTAATTATGTGGTTAACCTTAGCGCTTAGGTTTTTTTCTGTCTTTGTAAAGCCAGTAATTTAAGAAGGTGATCAGAACAGCCAAAGGCCTCATATTTCCCTCTTTTCATGCTTATAAAAAATTATCTGATTAATGATGGAACTCAATAAGTTACAACATAAAAAATTGAGCTGCTAGATTTGGTTTACAGTTTCATGTGTTATTTATTTAAAAATTGGATTGCAGTGGAAAACTCCTGGCTCCTGTGGGTAAAGGAAATACTGGTGGATGATTCAGAAAAGGAGGAGATTCATAACCGTATATTTGTTTCTATTAGTCTGATATATTGCAAAGGAGAAAGCATCATTATGTTTTTGCAACTTGAGGCTGGATAGATAAGAGAAGTGTCTTGATTCCTAGCACACTTTTAGACTGCTGCAGTAGTTCTGTGTGTCAGTCTTTGGGCTTGCATATGTGAATTACGCATACTTTTGTGTGATACCTTTTCCATTCAAGCTTTAAGTTTGTATAGAAAAGTTGTTTTACAGAGACTGGATCAACATGATAAGTGCTCCTCTTGGTCTCTACTTCTGTTTAGATTCCACTTTGGATCTGTTGAGGTCAGTTTTTGACAGGGTAAATAGATGTATTTTACAGCAATGTGAGAAACAATCGGGAAACAATCTCTATCTCCTGATTTTGACAACAGGGAGTATTATCAGTTTTATTCCCAATATTCCCTTTTACACTGTCTGGTTATTAGTTTTTAAGATCACTTTCTTTTCTTCTGCCATATCTTTATTTGAATTTTATTACAGTTCCCTACCAGTTTGTGTAGCGAAAACCCATGAAATAAGCGTATGGTCCCCTGAAGTCATGACAAAAGGGATCATTAGAGTCTAAACCCAAAAAGGTTGACAATATTTGCTGGACAATTTTTTTAGTAGACCGTAGGTCACTTAAACAATGTTTCTATTTGTTATTTATTTCTTATGGCTTTTGGTTTCACTACCCTTTTCCCAAGACATTATATCCTTGTTTAACATTCTCCCTAACAAGCTGTGACTTGGGGAAATGGTTTAAAGGGAGGAGTTATTGCCAGAAGGGTTCCAAAAATACAAACTGGTGAAACTATTTGAAGTAATCATTGTAGCTCCGAGCTTAGATTTTTCTTTCTAAAGTGCTTTTCAGCTGGAATCTGCTGTCTTTGAAGTCAATGAAGAGTTTTGCTCCTGACCTTACTGATTTGTTGATTGATCTGTTTCCCCCATAGTGGGAATGGCAAAAATGCATTTCTTACTATTTTTAGTATTACCAAAATTAATAACATTTTCAGTTTATTTGCAACACTTTCTTGATAAGCTGCAACTGGTATTACTGGTTACCATACCAAGTTTTCTTCTTTCTAGTAAAAGAATTTAGATTCAAGTTGTAATTCATACAACTTTGTGCCATTGTCAGGCCTTCAACAGCAACATCAGATTCCCTTAGTTCCCCTTCTCTTCCACACAACGTTAGTCATTTTTTGCTTTGAAAGTCTGCATTTCCAGAGATATGTCCAGCTGGCCTGGAAGTTTTAGGTAGAATTTGGCCGAAAACTATTTTCAACAAATAATAACTCTCACTGAAAACTGTGTTTTCTGCAATGATGGTTTTAATATCTCTGCGTGTGAGAGGTGGGGTGAATAAGAAAAGTGGGGTAGACAAAGATATACATTAAGGTATGTTGGAACAGTGCCACAGGGAAATTGTAATTTGGTTCCCTCATGTCCTCATTCTCTTTGATGGTCTATGAGTCTCGGCTGGACTAGAAATCTATTTTATAGACACATTTCTCTCCTTTGCAAGTCAGTAATGTGTCAATAAAGTAACATAGTACCTTTTTGATTCATTGGCAATTAAAAAGAATTGAACAACCTGGGAAACTTCAAAATGGCTTTAAACCAATATTGAAAATAGTTTTAAAATAGCGATACAAAACTTTGGGGAGTTTTCAAGATTTATTTTGGTGTGTCTCCCTCTTTTTACCAAATTTAAATCAAACTGACTCATTCACAAAACACTTTGGTGTCAGTAAGTCTCCATTTTGTTGCCATTGAGCGCTATATCCTGGTGACACAACTAATTTTATGGAAAAGAAACATTAGGAAATGTATTGAATAGATAACTTGTGCCTTATTCATCTCTTAGGTTGCTTTTATTATTGAAAAGGAGAACAAAAGGTCAACTTTTTTGTCTCTTTTTCTTTTCTACAGTACCGGTAAATTGTTTGTTCAGTACTTCAGGTGTGTTTGCCATCACTTGGTAGCCAATGTTATGGAAAGGTCTCATGTCAAATGCTGTATTTTGCTATCACCAGATTTTACACAGAGAGTGTCCAATATTCTTTAACTATATTGTGAAAATGCTTTTGTATTTTGCATACTAAGGGTTTATTTATTTACTACTTTTCTCCTGCTATAGATTAAACTGTTAGTTTTTATAACTGGCATTGGCTAATCAATTCTGTACCTAAACGTTTTTTCTGCTTTGTTTCTCGTTGACGTGTTCTTGCCAACTTCCAAAACTTCCTTCTAAAGGTTATTTGTGGTAACACAAAAAAACATGAGGAGGAGCCTTTGTTGCATGTTTCATTCAGTTTTTGATACTGAATATTTCATTGTTTAATAGTATTTTATAATATTTAATGACAGTGCTATGATCCATGGAAACGGTTATATCTTTTTTTTTTTAACCTTGCTTTTTATTTTACTATAATATTTCCCTATTCATTTACTTGTCTTTCAGGTCATCCCCTTATTATTGGTTCTTTCTGTTGAAGATAGGATGTACAATATAAGAACCTCATTTCCCCTTTTGACTACTACTCTTAACTCCCATTCATTTTTTATTGTTTTCTGGAGTGTCCTAGTTCCATCTTTCTGTGGTTGATGATATCAATGTCGTATTGTCCACACTAATTACTGCTAGGTGGAAAACACCTAGCCACATCTAGCTCATATTTTGTTTCTTGAATTAGGTGCCTTGCAATCCATAGCTCTGCAATATATTGAGCTGATGTCATGTGCTGGCCCTGTTAATTTCAAAGCCATTGTGGCAATAAAAATGTTTTGTGGTTTTAGGCATGACATTAACATTTGTTTTCCCTTAGTTCTTGCTCCATTTCCTTGATAAAAAGTGTTTGATGCCCAAGGGAGTGACCTTTTCCTTCATATTTCCATAAATTGAGTATTCGTATGGTTACTTAAGAAATTACATGTGTAGCTTGCCCGTTCACAATCTACGTTTTGGTCTTTGTGCTTTGGTTGAGTTTTGGTGGATGTTTTGCTTGTGTATGTTAGGTGTCTCCATGTCAGTCATATCTCAGTCACCAGAAGCTTGCAGGACAATGGGAAGTTTTCAATTAACAATTCACTTCAAGAGACAGGATTTTACAGCTGTCACACAAGACATTTTTCTTTTCCCTGATTTAATGACTCACTGGTTTCTCCTCAGCTGAATAACTACAAGTCTGCCGGTCATTGATATACTGTTCTAGAGTGTATTTTTGCTCCCTCCTCTGGGTCTTGATTACTTCACTGTCATCTTTGTGCTGTTGGAATCTAACCTTAGCAAAATATGCTTTTAACCATGTAAGTTCCTCTTGGAGAGAGGCAGAGACTAACATCTTCCTATCTGGGTCTGCTGTTATCTTCCAAGAACTTTTTTATACCCATTTGCTGATACAGAAGTGAACACTCGAATCACACTCTTTTGAAATATCACACTGTAGGAGGTCTTAAATATGAAATCATGAGTTTTCTACATGCTACTCAACTTCAGCTGAGATTCTTTCAGAAGCAAAATACAGTAGACATAGATAGCAAGATGTAAACTTATAAAAAAAAAATGGACAGACTAAGCTATTGTTAAAAGGACAGCATGATATCGGATTCCTCATAGTTTGTAAAATTTACTACATTTAGAAAAAAAACCCTGTTTTAGGAGCGCACTTAGTAATACATTGCACTTGCTTTTTCTTTTTTTTTTTTTTTTTTCCAAAAGGTTAGCCTTTTTTTTTTCTTATTTTTTTTTTTTTGTTAGGAGAACAGTTTCGTTAAATTAAATAACTGAAACCACCTACATGTGAGGTCTTAGTATGGCAGTATCACTGAAGTTACATTTCTATGCCTATATTGAATGTCACTGTAGTCAAACGATGGTGCAAAGACTTGCTGAGAGTGAAGGTGTTATTTGGAGCTGAGGTCCGTTAATGGAGATGGCTTCTGTACCCTACCTTCAGACAAGGAAAATACAGATCCTTATCCATCATGATTTGCCATAGAATCATTATGTCATGCTGATTAGTGTTTTTATAAAATAAGAGATGCCCCCCATCAAAGGTATAAAATAGAACTTACTCTAGGGTGCTAGCATCATACATTGTGATTCGGCTGGTATTGTAAGAGTTTGGGTTTTCCACTTGAAAAGTAGACATGAATAAAACTTAGCTAAGACTTAAAAAGAAATTAAAAAATAAATTTATAAGGTACTTTCTTAAAAAAAACAAAACACAAAGACCCAAAAGAACAACAACAACAAAAAATCCAAGAAACCTGCTACTGGTTCACTGTAGTAATTTAGCAATTTTTATTGATTTTTTTTTTTTTTTTTATCTAAAGGCAGAACAGATGTATTGTTTTTTTGGCTATTCTCTTTCTTAGTGCATGGGAATGGACAGTAAAGGATTAGGAGTTGGATCTGTATTGGTCATCCCAAAATGACCAAAATGATCTGTGTCTGAGTGCCAGGCAAGAGAGGATTAGTAGGCATTATGTAAAGCAGGGAAATCTATTAGGGAAATGAAGGTGCTACAGAGAAAAGCAAGATGAAAATGAATTTTGCAAAACAAGAGGACTAGAACACTGCTCTAATGTACTTTGCTCAGCATTTCATTGGAGACTTATGTAGTTTTGAATATGTAGAAATACTGTGACAATATGTATTAGCTGTGTTCAAATTCTGAACTATCTCTTTGTTTGCTCTGTGTATGTATGTGTAGATACACTTTTGGGGGCTGATGGAAGGGCAGAAACAGGGAAGATGTGATTTAAGTCTCACAAGGTAAATGGACTGCATTATTACAGATTAGCCTTTGGTTTCTTCAAGAGTTAAGTACTTCCAAGTGGAAGCAGAGTTGAGTCCAGAAATCCTCACTGCTTACTTGCTTATGGGGGGTGTATGAATATAATATGTATAAAATGTTAAACAATAAAAGTTTAACATTTATCCTCTAAGGGAAAGGGAATTATTTTCTTTTGAAACCATGATGTCATGGTCTTACCTCACCTTTAGTTTCAGCCAAGCAAATAATGTGTACTGAGCTCTCTATCATGTACCATTATAATTAGCTCTGTCAGGTCTTAGCCCTGCAACCCTCATGCAGATAATATGATAATATGTCTTCATAACCAAGTGACCTTACATGCACAATATTTCTCCCCTTATGAAGATTGCATGTCAATAAAGTAATTGAGTCGCAGAGGCTGCAGCAAGTGAAGATTTAGATGATTGGACTTTCAGGGCAGTGATGTATGACCGTTATTATTCTACTTGTCAGAGAGCTGCGTACAAGCGAGGATGGTCAGAAGATGACAGGAATGAAAGGTTGTGTTTCATTAAAAAAAATATTGCTGTTAATCACCACTCTATTCTTTTCAAAGTCATGGAGGAAAGAAACTCCTTTTTCATTTTAGCTCTGGTTAAGAATTTAAACATGAACACGTAGCAGGCTTTCAGAGCCCAGTTATCCAGTTTCATTATTTCTTAATTAGGGAAATAAATTATTATTTCAGTTAATAAAGTAAAATAAAATACTGGACACTGAGACCACCTATATACTTTTATCGTATTGTTTTAAATTAACATTAAATGCATCACGCTAAGCTTTAAATCACATTTTGCCTACAGCTTTAAGTAATTATAACAAGTGCTATGAAGCTGGTACAAAGTCAAACTGTACTGAATTCAGTTATTTTTGCTTGTACTAATTTGTTTGGACAGTTGCAGTGCTTGAAACATTTATATTTCCATACTTTGTAAAAGCAAATTTTTTTTTTTCTCACCAAGCTGTTTTGTAGCTGTAAATTTATCTTATGATATCATAACAGCTGGAAACTTGTAGCTTGACAAGGTTTTGTTTCATATTTAAACAGCTCAGAAATTATGTTTGAAACATAGTATATTTCTTTCTCTCTGTGAGACTTTTCTCATTTTGTTGCACATTATCTTGGAAGTATCTGCAATATATTTTAAAACAGATTATTTATACAATCGTTTAGTTAATAATTCCTAATGATTTATAAATGTAGCAGACCTTTCTTCTATATGTAAAAAAAAAAAAAAAAAAGATAAAAAATAGCCCAAAATAGTATTTACTGGTGAGTGCTGTGTAATGAAATATGGATGTAGGTTCTGGAAGGCTGATGAGCAAAGAAGCTTCACAGTGCTTTTAGTGAGTGGAAAATCCTGATAGAAGCACATCTTTGCTGAAGGTCTAGTTTCAGGAGTCTTTAAATCTTCACAGTTAGAACATTGACAGAGATGTCGCATCTCGGACAGAAAAACTTACCAGGTTATATTTTTGGCTACACATAGTAAAGCAGTCATTTAACTGGCCACTGCATCTTTTCCAGATTGCCTTCCATAAGGATAATTTTATAAGTACAAACACCAGGAAAAGGGATTTATTTATTTATTTACTTATTTATTCTTATGAAAAGTGAAAAAAATCAAGGTCTTCCAATGCTTCCTCCTGGACACATTTTTAGCCTACCATGTAATTGTGAAGGTGCTGAGTCAAGTTTGTTTGCAAACTCAATTTCACTGTTATTAATGACTTTTTTTTTCAAACAGTAATTCTCCATGTGATATAGGCCCTATTGTTCTATGCACTGTACGGAAAGTGATATTCTCTTTTCAAAGATGAAATGGATATTTGAGTAAGAAAATAGAATCCCAAAAAAATGACAAGTATTTAAGATCTGTATTACCATGTTGTTGATTAGTGGCTGTCAGGAGCACAAGCCTTAGTCTCTTGAGATCACTTAGGTAAACTGACGGCTTCTTCTCTTCTTCCTGCATGTATATGTAGATTTAGGAACACAACTGTTGGGAAAACAAGCAAAATTAATGATTCATGCTTAAAGTTGGTGTCTCTTGACATAGGTTTTCTCGAGTCAAATCACTATACTACTAAGTCAGCCACAGCATTAACAAGAGTGTAAATTGCTTTCATTGATGTGGCTGTAGAACAAAGTCTTCAAAGCACTGAAAGTCCTGAAGTGTTCAAAATGCACAGGGATCATTGAGGAACCAGAGGGGAATGAAGAACTTACCAAAACTAAACTTAAATAGCAGTGCCATAGGAAGAGTTAATGGCTGATTATATTTTTATGTGTCCTCTTAGATAAGGGAAGAAGACTGATACCTTCCAGTCAAATGGAAGACTGACATGAGTGATCTGACTCCTCTATCAATGTGACATCTGGCTCGCTGTTAACAGTTATTGGTGTTGATAGGCACACCCCATACGGAGAGCCAAATGTAGTTGTTTTGATCCCTTGTTCTTTTATTTCTATCCCTTCTCCCTGCTTCCTGTCACAATGTCATGTTGAATCATTGTTCAGTGGCACATGCAGGACCTCTCAAATACTGAGGTATCAGACTTCAGGAACCACACTGAAATGAATATAATAATGAGAACCAGAAGGCAGCACAAACCCACTTCTCAGGGAAGAAGGCAGCTAATAAGTGTTGCTAGTGGATTCTGGGGAGACGAACCAGAGGTGCATCCTGTGGACAAGCAGGTGTAGAGTGGCTTGTCTCAGGGTCCAGTTGCAGGCACACTGAGAATATTGGCGCTGATGTCTGTCACTTTGTACACGTCAAGATGCTTGTTTGAGAAAACAATAGTCAGTGGTTATCTTGCAATCAACACTTGTCTGAAGAACAGCATTGTATAAAAAAAAAAAAGGAAAAAAAAAAAATGCTGTGCTTTTTAGATTTCTGTGTGTCTTGCTACCTCAGCTTTCTGTATTCTCTTTGAAGGGAAGGGATCTACATCTTCCTCCCCGGTTACTTTTACTAGACTTATTAACTTATGGTCCTGAATTGTCTAGGTCTGTGCGTATATATTCAACGTATATGCACAATTTATGCTTTTTTCTCACACTCTAGCCATTTAATTGGGACTCAGCTTTCAGATCAATTAATGGTGCTTTCTGCATGTGCCTGTTTGAGGAGTAGGTTACAAACTTGCTTTATGATTTTGTAAACTTTTAGCTGGAACTTAGGATATTTGCTTAATTTTGTCTGAGTTAAAGTGTTAGACAAGCATGAGGAGTTTGAATAATAGTCCAGCTATGGTCTATTTTTGTATGTGTTAATATGTATGTATACATGTGCTTGCATGACAATAATTCTATTTACAGCAACAACAGCAATGATTGATGTGCCCTAAGTGATTCCATTTGCTTATAATTAAATGACATTTTTAGCTATACGAGATAATTTAGTGGTTTATTTCTATCCAGAGGAGAAGGTTCTCTCAGTATTTTTTTCTTTTCTAATATTTAATCAGATAATCCCATTGTTTTTGACATGTTTATAAATTCATGCAATCCAAAGCTATTCACACTGGCTTGATGTTCTTTACTTCAGAGGCCTCACATTTCACATAATTATCCTTAACCGCGCTCAGTAGATTGTATTTGCGAATGCCTATTTTCCACAAAAGCACTGGCTTGATTCAAAAATGTTAACACCACGGATTTACCTGATGGTCTGTTCAAATTGTTAATCACCATATGGTAAAAAATGCATCTAATTTTGTCTCACTTCCATTTTCAGCCTTGAGAGCTACTTTTGTAATATTAATACTGAATATTAGTCCTTTAATATTTAGTATTTTGTCCTTGTATAGTGTAGTTATGTAGTGTAATGAAATAGCCTCCCAGTCTTTTTTTTTTTTTATGAACTAAAAGCATTATGCAGTTGAAATCTCTCACTGAGGTATTTTATATAATCTTGAAGTAGGGATTATGTTTCTTTTCATCACCTGTTTTAGTTTTTTCAACATGCTTTATAAAATACAGCCATCAAAACCATTTGTCCTAATCTAGTCTCATGAATGAAGGTAAAATAAGTTTCCACGCCTACTCTATTCTGCTATTAATTTCCTTTCCCTCTCTCTTTAACCCTCAAAGTAAATCAATTACTTTAAGCCACCTTACTTGAACATCATATTAGGACTACCTACCATGTTCCCTAAATTATTTTCAGAGGCTTTACTTTGTGTTATACTGTCTCACATTTTATAGATATGACTGATCCTTCTTCAATCCCTGATGATGATGAGACATTGATGACTGACATTTCAGTCAGTTTCTAATGTATTTAACTTTTATTGCTAATGCATAACACTAATCTAGTATTGGTTGTTTGTTACAAGTGAAATTTTTTTCTCCTGTTTACTTTTCCATCCTAATTGAAATCATCCATTACTATTGACTTGGACAAGGATCTCTTTTGTTTATAAATTAGTCTCCACCAGGTGCTTCCACCATCACTGAAACCTGGGACATATTCTGTTCTCGAGCAGAGATAGGAACAGGTGAGATGCTGAGGTAGTGCAATCACAGTACTCATTCATCCACCTACCAGAAGTACCCAAAGATTGTGCCAGGAGGCTAGATAGGTTGTACACAGGCAGAAAGTGAGAATGGACCTGAAGCCATTTTTTGTTCCTACCTTCTCTTCATTTTGGGGACATACATAATGAGAACCTGCCTCACTTAATCTCTAGTAGCATGTATCTTTCCATGTAATTATATACTGTACCATCTTACATTTTGAATATATTTATGTTTTTCCTTAACGAAACAGCTCTTTCTTCCAATCCTTTCTGCTTCCTTTACCTTGAACTTGTAGTCTGCCTTGGGTTTAGTCTTTCATGTAATTAGTTTGTAACAGAAATAAAAGTGATTGGTGGCTTACGGATATTTTCTCCACACCCATCTGTTTTCTTTCCTGTCTTTTAGTACTGGGGAAAGAATGCATGCTTTGATTAAACCTAACACAACTCAAAGGTCACTTTAAGTTTGTATTTTGAAAAAGAAACTGTATAAAAAATTAAATACCGTCAGCCTAGTCACAGACAAGTCTAGAGACTATGGGAAGTCTTAATTTTCTTGTTTGTCTTTTTGAGATACAATCAATTTATTTATAAATGACTTTGCTTTGTAGTCCCATTTTCAATGGCACCACCTTTCATATTTCAGGAATTATAATTGCATGCAGAAAGATCTATAGTTTTCAAGACGGTGACAGGAAGTCTGCTTTACATTAAAGAGATATTATCTATATGATCCAAAAGTGTTCTACCTGGAGATACTCTTAAGTGTCCTTGCTAGAAGACAGTGAGACCTTGCAAAACTGAATGACTTCTACATAGTGATGATCTTGAATGGAAAAAACACTAGCTGGGGAAGTTATTTACATTTCCATATCTATTTCTTCCTCTAAGTTTTGCTAATTATACTATCATTTATATTTTAAAATCTCTACAGCCCTCATGGAGGATACCAAAAAGATTATTTCCAAAAACATTGAAAGCAGTTAGATTTTACTAATCAACTAGTAGTTATCTGAACTACAGAATGATGTGTACAGGACAGGGCAAGATACTGAACAATTCTTTCTTCAGCATGAGGATATAAACTGGCAAGTGTGTATCTGAATTTTTATTTTTGTGTATGTCTTTTGTTTAAATATCATCTTCTGGCCAATTCTTAGCATATGTAAAAACAACTTCTGAAAAGGTTGTGCTAGACTGACCAACTAAAAGTATCTGCAGGAAAATTGTAGATTTTATCAAATAAAACTTATAGATTTCTTTAGCATGATCAGCTTCCTATAGGACCCGTCACAGTCTTTTTGTGTGACTCAGCATTAGAATTTAATTATTGACCAGAAGCATTTTTTGCCGGCTCTGACACGTTTTGTCAATCAAGGTATCCCCATATAGTTAGCAGTGATTGACTGGAATTCAGGGCTACTTTCCTTATCAGCCTAAGTGCTGGTTTTGAAATAAACTTTGATAAAAACTAGATAATGTTTTTCAAAAGTTAACAGTGGAGAGTTACAGTCCAGTTTCATTTTTATTGGTATTTCATGTGTTCTTTGTTCCTCACTTCTCAAGTATTTTTGTGGTTTAGAAAGAAATAAACCACAGATGTTCCAACTATGTTGCTTCCTTTTAAAATCTTAGTTTTTAACCAATTTTTCACAGATAGTCTTTGATACCTTCTGGAGTAGTTACTCATCAGAAAATAGTTTGTGTGAATAGCTGATTTAATGAAAACATGTTATAACTGTAAGCCCCCGTGGCCTGCCAGCCATAACATTACCAAGATCTTGCTCATGTATTTGCATTATTGTCAAATTGTTTGATAAGTATTCCTTCACTCAAAAAGATATTAAGACCTTCCAACACTTCTTTAAGTGGTAGCCAGCTGAATCTAGATCTTGAGCTAATGAATATTTTAAAACTTGAAATGCACAGAGCCAATGACTGGCCACAAAACTACGCTCTAAGTTTTTTTCTATTTGCGTGCTGTCCTGGGAAGAGAACTCTTGTAAGAAAAGATGTTCTGTCTATCTGTATTGTAGCGAGAGCAAGATACATGTTCATAGCAACTCCAACCTTTAAGAGCTTCTGATCTTCAAGGTGAGTTTGAGAAGCTCTTGAGAATTTCAATTATAATAGAAATACATGGTTGTTCAGTGTGTATTTGGCCTGATCAGTGAGGTGAATCAATCCTCCTTACATTTACAAATAAATAATTAGAAAAAATATATGGATGTAATACAGGGATCTTTTAGTGTAACATTTTTCTTAGGTACACATCTGATAAATACAGATGGCTTCTTATTATTACACAATTTTAAAAGAATATTCACAGCTTCTTTCAGTTTTTTCAAGGGTCTGTTTTAGGGGGTTCTCAAAATCCCTTACAGTCTAGAAATCCTTTCGATTTAATGCTGGCTGGCAGTTGCTTCTGGTAATTTTGTTTTAGAGCATATAGCATGTCAGCTCTGTGTCAATGCAAACTAAAAGTTGTAGCATGAGTACTGCACTACGGGCCATTGACAGAAGGTAAGTTAGATTATAGGAATAATGGGTCATTTTTTTTTTTCTTTTTTTTTAAATGGAATAGAAACAATGCACAAAAGTAGAAAAAAATGCCTGCCAATTATGGGGTATAGCTATTACCTCTTTTCAGTGGGGTACTGTTGTAACTGTAACTATCAGGAAGAATGTTTGCAAGTGACTTTTGAAAGTTCTCTGCTTAAGTTTTAAAACTTGAGCTGGAACTCTTCCAATAGTTGTTTCATCAGCATGTGCCCCATTGTATACTCACTGTGGACCTTCTAACCCACTCCATCTGAATTACTTTCTGTTTAGCAGCAACTGCCCCAAAGAGCAAGGTGATTTTGTACTCTGGCACATGAAGATTAAAAACCTTGTTCCAGCTAGAAGTCTTAGGCTTTCTGACCCAACCTCCAGCACAGCAGAACAAAGCACAAGTACAAAGACGTTTTGATGTCCGAGCGCTTGTAGATTCTATATTAAATCAAAGGCAACTGGTAAAGTATTCTGATAGCCAAAGCAGAAGTAGCAGGGTTGGGAGGAGAGTGTTTCTTCCTAAAGCTGATGTTACTTGCTAAAAGAACAACTTACATCTAGCTTGTTTCCTTCTTAAACCTAGAGATTAGAAAAAAAATTGCTGCTAATCAAATGCAGTAAAACAGCAGGGTTATTTTAATTTATGAGGATTATGGGGTTTGTTTCATTTATCGATACCTGAGGATAGTGCAAATAAGCATAACAAGAGGTTGAATATGGTGTTAAGTTGCATGTTTTAGGCAGATTAATTACAAGTGGGAATGCAAAGAAAGAAATCATATTTAATATGGTAATTCCTTACACTATAGAGCTATTACAGACAAAGACACTGAAGCACAAGATTTTGGAGTGATAGTTGGAAGTATGTATCAACACTCACTGTTTTCTTATTGAATTTAAGATACTTTTTATTATTCTTACAGTAGTAAGAATACCAAATTATTCAATAAAACACTAGTACATATTCAGTTAATTTTGTGTTTAAAAAAAACAAACAATGAAAACCAACAAGCCACACACCCCCAAAAAACAACACACACAACCCCCCCCCAAATAGTGCTACCAGTTCCTGAAGGTAGCTGAATTCCTGAATATGATTGAAAACTTTAAAAGACTACTTTAAAAATATGTAATAATTAATTGTTTAAAAAGGATTTAAGAAACACATAGGCTTTAAAGAAGGTGTAAATAAATTCTAAGGAAATCTGAAAGTATTAGCTTCTAAGTGGAAATAGATAGGATACATCCTGCCAGGGTTGGAAAGGGGTCAGTCTTCAGAACAGAGCAGAATTTGACCAAGAAATGCAAATATAGTTTCAATTGTGTTAATACATGTGTGGAAACAGTGTGGCAAATAATTTTTAGTTGATCTTCTGGTGCTAAATTGAAACTAATGAATACTTATTCCTTTCAAATCAGTGATGTGAGTTGGATGAGATGATGACCTTTTTCATTATTTCTCTCTCTTTCTAACTTGATAGGCTCTTGGAAGCTAATTTGAAGGGTGTGAATGTTTGATGTATATTTTGGATGTCCAAAAATGTAGCATTCTGTGGTCCTGTATACTGCCTCCTTGCCCCAGTTTTCCTTTTCACAATATTTCATTTGAAAAGTCATTAGAGGGAACGATTCTCTGGCAGGAGGGATGTGCAAACAGTTTTCTTAGATGGTATTTGCTCCCATAATGTTGATTGTGATACACTGTATGGCATGGTATATTGCAGTTGATCCTTCTTTCTATAGGATAAGCACATTAAGCTTTCTGGTAAAGATGAGGGTGTTCTGTCTCTGTCTGACGTATAAACAGACGGAGAACATTACATGGCAACCCATATAGCAGATCGTGTAATTCACCTCAGAGGTAACACAGTGAGTTTTGATGCTCTGCCTTTACTTGCTATTAGAAATTTATAGAAAATTCTAATTCTGAGCAAATGGAGTATCTGGGAAAGTCAATTTGGAAATTCAGATTTTGAAATGAAATGTCTTGTTGAGTTCCATGTATTTGCTTATAATACAAATATAAAAATGCATTAATGTATAAGCAGAAGAGGTAAAAACAAAAGCATGTTATCATGCTAACAAAACAACCCATGGCAAAGGTGACTGTTTCCTTAGTTGTTTTTACGTCTTCATAAAATACCTGTCTTGGACTAGAAGACATAACTTTATAGCCCTTTCTAGCTGTCATAAATTGAAAATAGTGTTGCATTATTGTTATTATTCATCTCTGCTATGTAAAGAAATAGTAAAACCTATGCAGCAAAGGATTTTCCGTAAGGTAGAAAACTGACATGGCTTACTGTTCTCTAGCTACTGACAGGTTACTACCTTGAAAAGAATTGTATTAATAAACGTCTTCAACTAGGAAATTTGATCTGAGACAGCACACTAAAAGGACCTGTGGGAAGGGGGGATACAAGCTAGGATTACCATCCAGAATTCAGAAAAGGAAAGAGATGCCTAAAATGACCTGACATACCTCTGAAAGGAAAGCTGTATCACTTGAGGGCTGATGCTCCAGCTTCCATGCCACACACTTGTCTGCACTCCACCTGCCTGGGATACAGACAGGGCTTTTCACAGAACCAGTCAGAGCATGACAAGCATTTGTTAGGCTTAGGTAGCTAATGGATCTGATGCCTCATGGACTATTTCTATTCTTGTGTTTCAACTAAGTCATTCTGCATTCAGATGAACATTTGTGTGGACTGCTGTCATTCAGGATTTTAAAGGGCATTACCTTTTTTTGACGGTTTGTTTTGGTAACACTGGAGTGCAGTTTTTCTGGGACCTATTTTCAGCAGCCTAAGGCTAGGAAGCACGATTTTTCAACAAGATTGTTTACTGGAAAGAAGAGACTACATGATCTTGGTGACAACTTGAAGACCATTGTCTCAATAACTAGTGATAGGACTCTGTTATAGACAGGGTAATGCTAGCAAGAAGCAGCTCTTTTTTAGCTGTAATGCTGTGATAGCCAGCTTGTAAAACCAGGATCGCATTAGAGAAGAATAAGATACATTAGAAGAGGTATAAAATCCAATGTTGTGTACTATGCTGTCGTCCATGTTAGAAACTGTTTTTGAGCATGCTAGAAATGTGATCTGTGATTTGTTCTAGAAGACTTCTAATGACTTCTAGTCCTACTAAACTACTAGTCACACTAAAAAATGTGGCCAGCGGGTTGAAGGAAGTGATTCTGCTTCTGAGAACCTTACCTGGAAAACTGTGCTCAGCTCTGAGGCCCCAGCATAAGACATGGACCTGTTGGAGTGGGTCCAGAGGAGGGCCACAAAAATGATCAGGGAACTGGAGCACCTCCCCTGTAAGGACAGCCTGAGAGATTTGAGGTTGTTCAGCCTGGAGAAGAGAAGGCTCCAGGGAGACCACCTAGTACTTACAGGGGGCCTACAGGAAAGAGTGGAGAGACTCTATCAGAGAGGGTAGCAATAGGATGCGGGGTAATGGTTTTAAACTGAAAGAAGGTAAATTTAGATTAGATATCTAAATTCTTTGCTGTGAGGGTGGTGAGACACTGTAACAGGTTGCACAGAGAAATTGTGGATGCCCCCTCCCTGGATGTATTCAAGGCAAGACTGGATGGGGCTTTGAGCAACCTTGTCTAGTGGGAGGTGTCCCTGCCCGTGGCAGGGAGATTGGAACTAGGTGATCTTAAAGGTTCCTTCCAACCTAAACCCTTCTATGAATCTGTACTTTTGCCATTGAGACATATGACTGACTTAATCTCTCTGAAGTTAAAAGCTTCCTCTGGGAGACCTGAAATGGACATTTATTTAATAAACATCTATGGTTCTGGAAAATGATAGGTCGTTTTATTGCTGTTGCTGAAGGTGTGAAGCAAACAATAATTTTGCATGTTGTGAAAAAAAGGTATTCAGAGATTTCTGTTATCTAGTTCAGGCTAATAAAAAGTATTGACTAGAAATGCATGTTAACATCAACTTTTGTTAGTTTTTACCTAAATAAAATCCTATCATCCAATACAAATTTGGATATTTGGGTGTCTGTTATTAATTGTTTATTCCTAATTGATCTTGGATTGATTAGAAGCATAGCATCCTTAGCCAAAGAAGACAGTCCTCTATAAAATGTTTTTTATAATAGTAGACTCAAGAGTTAATGCTATCTTTTTATCTATTTCAGAGCACTGGTTACTTCAGCAACTTGGGAAGCAATTTCCCTGACCCAGGATTCCCCTGGCTTTCAGTGTTCCTTTGGTTAAGAAAAATGTTGATTTAGTGATTGTAGTCTTGTATGCGCTTTCTGGAAAGCTGCAGCCAAGAAGATTAGTAGTACTGGCCTTCATAAAGGAAGAAAAAGATAAAAGATTTATATTTTTCTTCGGTTACGTGAATCTTTCTAATTCTTGTGCTGTTGTTGTCTTTCTCAACTCCTTTCTTCTCATTTTCTCTTGAAGTCACTTTAGTCTGATGACCATACTGCCTGCTATTACTTCAATACTTTTTTTTTTCTTGACATTTATTTCCCTCTTCTGAAGCATTGCTTATGGTGCCACCCAAGATTATCTTCAGTCTTTCATGTATAGTAATGAAAAGGGTTTTTAAAAATTCTGTTGGAACTGCTAAATTGCTGTGTGCATCATGTGGAGCACAAGCAGTTTAAAAAAATGTCACTGTACAACCTATGTTAACCTTATCTCCTTTCACCATAGTATTGCTGTGACTTTAGTCTGACCAAAATGATTTTATTTCATCGCTTACCTTTACAAGCAGGTCACTGCTGCTTGCATTGTATTACTGCTGCTTGGGCATATTACTGTAGCATTACAAAGACTCACTTTGTCCACTGCATCAGTATATCATCACTAAGCATGTGCAAGTTCAAGCTCTATAGTAACATTAACAACACTAAAGGAAATAAAAGGTCATATCAAACTGAATATAGCATAACAGGAGTTGGCAAAATAGAATAATTACCTGAAATCTGTTTTTGACACTGTTTCAAAATTGTTGAAGAGATCTCTAAGCCTGAGAGCCTGAAATTAACTTCTCTGAATTCTCAGGAAGCTACTGGAGAAGGTCCAATGGAGGGCTACAAAGTTTAGGGGACTGAACCATCTTTCTTATGAGGAAAGATAAGATTTATAAATAACTAAAGGATGGGATTCAAGAGGATAAGGCCCGTCTCTTTTCAGTGGTGCCCAGCGACAGACAGGACAAGGGGCAACAGGCGCAACCTGGAACACAGGAAGTTCCATCTAAACAAAACAAAAAATGTCTTTCAGGGTGACCAAGCATTGGAACAGGCTACCCAGAGACGTTGTGTCTTCCACGCACCCCAACACTCTCTTATGCAGGATTCTTTCATTAAAATTTCTATCTGAAATTGTAATATAAATTCAGGTAAATTTTTAAATTTTTGTTATAAAGCAGGAAGGCTAAAAGCTTACACAGATCCATTAGGAAAAATGGTGTCTTAATTCTAGCAGCTGGAAGTGAGAGACAAACATGGACTCGGAAAAAGGTGGCACTTACAGTGCGACTGTTTCAGATATACAGCCATATGACTGATTTAGAAACATTTATGTGTGGATTCATTGACACATTTTACAGAATTTTCTTATTCAAATGACAGGTTAAAAAACCCGGAAAATGTATGCATAGTTTGAGAAAATAAGGAAGTGGTTCGTTTTCACAGTAATGTGAGCTTAAATTACTGCATATAAATATAATTATTTTTTGAAAATCATAGCAATATAGATGGAATTCTGAAAATCAGAGTTAAAAATAGTGATGTCACAGTAATTAATTTTGTGTTTAATGTATCTTGAAATAATAATCTTTGTCTTTTAACCTTAGCTGAAATCTCTTAAGCACCTTATTTTCACAGGAAAGTAAAATCCCATCAACTTCCAATAAGACTTAGGATGTACAGTGCATTGGGAAGTGGGACCAATTAAAAATGCCTTGATAGTTTAAACATTTTTTTCCTCTTGCCCTCCTGGGGATAGGATAAGATTTGATTTAATTTCTGCATGTATAATCAATGACATTTTAGGATACATAAATAGAAGTGTAAAGCAAGCTTCCTGGCTTCTTGTAGATGATTACTGACCTTCAGTATAACACTAAAGATGCTTTATTTTTAACTGAAAATGAGCTTGCTGAGATCACGATGTTTTTTTGTTTGTTCCTCCCACCTCCCCTCTAGGTAAGCAAGCAGCTGCAGAATTGAAATGTTGCAAAGAAATTGAAATGTTGCAAGTATTTTAGGAGATACTGACATTCTTACCAGCCGCTGAGGCTCAGATAGACAAGCTCTTCTCATTCTGTCGAATACCAGAAGATTACCTGGCTGCTGACGATCATTTTAGGTTATGGCAGGAGGAGATTAGCTCAAATTTATAACAGCTCACATTTTCCATTTTTTCCTCGCTTTTCAGAGTGGCATGGAAATTATATTTGTGAATCCCTGGGGACTCTCACATTGGTGTCAATTTTCAGATTTTGCCAGATACATCTAAATGTGGACATAAAATGTAATGGAAAGAAATTGAAAAAAAAATCTGTTTCTTGATTCTTTATTGCTGAAGAGTTAAAAAAGCAATTCCTCGGGCTATTATACAAATCTCAAACTTGGAATATATGTTAGAATGAAATTAGATTGCTTAAGATTCTTTTGCCTGTGCATCTCTTAAAAAAAAAAAAAACATATCAGAAATAGGCACATGTGTTTTGACCAGTTTGTTGAAAGGTTATACTCCAATAAAAATTTGGATAAAATGTTTAAGATCAATTTTACAACAAAAACTAAGTGTATTGTATGCATATGGTGTCACGGAATCTTTCATCACCTCACTTACACATTCATCAACTCTTTATCCACCTCAGTATTAACAGCTGGTAAGCAAAGTGTAATGAAAAAAAAACAGAAAAATTAGAAACTTGAAAATAGTAATTTTAAATTGACAGTGTACAGAAGTACACTACATTAAGCAAATAAGTTACATAAAGTTATTTCTGTGCTGCATTATATGTAAAAACTGTAAAAATGAGGTTGGTTAACATCCTTGGAAAGTACTGTGTAAGTGGTGCATAATATCAGTACAACAAGGTCAAGTGCCAGGTTCTGCACTTGGATCACAACAACCCCATGGTAAGCTACAGACTTGGGAATGTGAGGTTGGAAAGCTGCAAGCTGGAAAAGGACCTGGGGGTGTTGATTGATAGTCAATTGAATGTCAGCAGTGTGCCCAGGTGGCCAAGAAGTCTAATGGTATCCTGGCATGTATTAGAAACACTGTGGCTAGCAGGAATAGAGAGGTGATTGTTTCCCTGTATTTGGCACTGGTGAGACCACACCTTGAACATTGTGGTCAGTTCTGGGCCCCTCACTATAAGAAGGACATAGAAGTGCTGGAGCATGTCCAGAGAAGGACAACGAGGCTTGTGAAGGGTCCAGAGCACAAGTCCTACGAGGAGAAGTTGAGGGAGGCCACATTATACTTTTTTCAAGATAAGGCTTCTGGTATGTAGCTAAAGTCAAGTGGGGAGGATCCCGAGTGACCAAGCTAGAGCAGGTTAGAACCTCTCTCCTATCCTTTCTTTTCCTTGCTCTGTCTTTCAGTCAAAACTTTCCTTTATCCCACTTTGAAGAGAAAAATCTTGTAATCAACTTTTTTCCCTCAATATCCCTAATATAGTCCTGCAATAGTGATCATAGTTTAGTCCATGCATATGTATGTATTTTTCTTTTTTTATTTTGTACTGTATCTAGTGATGTATAAAACAGTGTAGAAACTGATAGATTTTTCAGAGTACACTGTTACTTGGAAGTTTGGACTAATAGTTGACAGCTGTAGATTGGAAATGTGTCCGAACTTACTGGTTTGTGTTACAGCTTAAAGGTGATTTACTGCATTTGATTTTTGAAAGGTGCTACAAGAAATGGTTTGATAAATAATTGCTCATAGTAGGATAATTAACAGAAGATACTTTTAAGTTTTACTAAACAGTGCTATTGCTATTCCAATTTAAAGATGCTGACTTTGTTTCTAAACTGTGTATATGCCCTTGAAGTACCTGTTTTAGTTGGAGGATATGTCAAATATTAAATCTCGATCACTAGACAGGTGTGTATTATTTACAAGTTTCTAGGTGTAAGGAACATAATTGACCAGTTGCATCCTTACAATACTTTGAAATGTGAAATGTGCCTGTTATTCTGAAATTTAGATCTTACTTTATATAGTAAATAAATTAAAAAAACCTGAAAGAATTATTAACATTATTATTGTTTAAATTACTTATTTTACAATTATGCCACCACGATTGGACTGTTATGCTAGTATGGAGCTGAATCTGTGAAAACTTGTTTTCATACTTGCGTGGTGCAAAGTGGTGACAGTAACTGTAGTTCACATTCCATTACATGTGGATTTTCAGTTACTCATAACTAAAATATTCACAAGCCTTAGTGATTTTTTTTTCATTATATTTTCTTGAAAGGTATTTTTTATATGTTCAGTGGCGTGGAGGTACAAAGGACTTCAGGTATAACAAGAGCAGGAATGCAAAATGGAAACCCTTTTTCTTAAAGGCAACACCACTCTGTCAGTTTGCACCCTTCTTTGGGTGTGCGGTAAGCCAACTGGGTCTCCAAGGAGAGGAATTCTGAGAAGATGAATTCGCTTTAATTTGAACCTTACCTTGATGGACATCAGGATGGAACGTGGTTGCCTTATATCATATGGAACCACACACACAAGTGTGCTCTTGGTTTCATTAAAAAGGGTGGATATAGGTTAATCCTTAGGACTATTTACATTTCTAAAAATGAACTTGCAGTTAAAACTGTATTCAAGAGAAATGGGAATTATTATTATTAATTATTATTTTAAAAATGCATTTGTGTAAAAAAACTTCCATTTGGATTCCCAAACTCAATAGTCATCTGTGCAAACAGACCATAACCACTCAATTCTCATGAATTTCAATAAAATACAGGCTTTGTAGCAGTCAGTTACGGATGTTTCAATTGCATTTTTCAGAAATCCTTTAAGTATGTAACTCTTAAAATAAGCATGTTAGCTGCATGTGTATACTTAACTACTACCTGGTAAAAATTATCCAAGATATATTACAACTTGAGGCAAGAGGCTTCTTCCTACAGTCCTCACTCTTTGCCACACAGTAGATAGAATGCAGACATTTAATCTAATGCGTTGGGCTAAACATTCCTTTGACATTTAGCCAAGTATTTCTAAAGTGTTGCAAAGTGAGATTTTCTTATGAAACAGAAGAGCTTCAAAGTCTTGGAGCATGCAATTTATGTTTTGGTTCTTCTGAAAATAAACAGAATAAAATATTTTTTTATAGAGTACTTTTCGAAGAGATTAATGTGTCACTTTATATATAAAAAGGACTCTGTCATTTACTTGTGCAAATAGAAAGAGCTATGTTAAAAAAATATTTATTCTTAATTTTCTGCTTTTACATATGCTCAATTAGTTTTTCAGATGAAACTTTTTCCCTGTAACTTTTCATTTAGGCATGAAAGATCTTAGCATGTTCTGCAACAGTTAGATTCCAGGTGAAGTTATTTACCTTTATTTACCTATATAGGTAAAGTTATTTACCTATATATTCACTGTATTTTTTACAATGTTTATATAGGTAAATAACTTTACCTATACAAACATTGTAAAAAATACAGTGAATTCTTTTCACTTAAAATGACACCCCTGTCTTAATCTTCTCAACTTGAAGGGCAGATTTATATGATCTTCTGCACAGAGATTCTTTTCTAACGTGTGCTAATAATCTTTATTTCTGGAAAAAAAACAACAAACAGATTATAGATTTTTTAGCCTGAGTAGTAATGAGATTTTATCATATCCATACTTGTTACTTTAAATGAATGAATTCTTCCTTTGCTCTAAAGATCATGATCTATGTGGACGTTAGTAACAAAACTTGGTAGCTACTCACTTATTTCTCTACACTGTATGTAAAAAGTTCAGTTATCAGTAAGAAAAAAAAATTAGTAGAAATGCAAGTAGCAAATCTTTACATACTGTATTATTGTTAATTATTATTTATATATTTATTTAAATACTAAAATTGAATACTGTTTAAGATGTTAAGAAAATAAAGAAAAAGTTCATGTGAAGTAGCTGGAAAGTTACTTAGCATTCAGATGATGTACAATATTATCAGAGAAATAGTGTGGTAGCATTTAACCAAGATGTATGAAATCAATTGGCCTGAGCACGCATATTGATATTAAAATTTCAGGTAGGGAGCATTAATTTGCAAATATACTTTAAATTTGTACTTCTTTTATTATTTTTAGTGTATTCACTGTTTATGCAAACTATCCATACAGTGAGTGACATGTAGAACTTTTAAGTCCTCATTTGGAACTGCTTTCAGTTTTCTTTGATTCCACGAGCTTTGTGCTTTTTAGCCAGAGATAGAGAAAATTACAATACCTACATGCAAATCTCAGTTTCCTGATATTTTTAAGACTGTAAGGTGTGCAATTGTTAGCTATAAATCTGCAACTTGGACTAAGTCACTATTAATATGAAGATAAGGGACACACCTTGATGGGCTGAGCTTATTTAAACATCTTAAAGTTTTTATATCTGAAAGTAATTTTAAGTGTCTAAAAGTTCTAATAATGATCAAGTATCTGGTCCATACTGCATAATTTACTAGTGCTTATGCTAAATATATGTACTGCTGTGTAAAGCCTTATGCTTGTTTTCCTGTATCAATAATACATGGGACATAAAAGAACTTGGATCAAGTTAGCATTTTTGTCTGTTTCTTCAAGTTTTTCATATAGCTTCACTGTCAAGATTCTGCTTGTTTCATTTCCATACTAAACTTTCTCATCACAGCTAGTTTTATTTAACCTCTTTCAATCAATCCCCCTCCTTATTTTAGAAAGGCTTCTTGTTTTAAATGATTTCTCCTTGTTATTTATATAGTGTTGCCTTGATTGTGATGTAACTTTGTGTAGTACTCATTATACACAATTTTGAATAGTTGCTTTGATTACTTCCAAACTTGGTGATTTAAATATTCTGTTTTCTAGTATCCAGTGAAGATGCTTTCAGCTAGGACTGTTGCCTTCAGGATCATGCTGTCTCAGCGATTCAGAAAAACTAATAATACTGACAACCACATATCATCTTTACTATCAATTCTCATTGTAGAGAATTGTTCATTGTAGAGCTTAGTGAAAAGTGTTATTGTTTCCGCTTATTCCAGTAAGTCTTTTGCATCTTAGTATTTAGCTGAGCTGATGGCTCCATCTTTCCCTCCAGCTCTACAGTGTTTTGCTTCTTGCTCTCTTCTGGGTATCTGAAACTGGTTAAAGTTTCATAGCACCCAGGAGATTTCTTTTAAAATCTGATTGAATATTACTATTTTGATATCTTTATGTGTATTTTAGCTGTCTCGTATACAATGTTGATTTAGCGTATGTAGGCTTGGATTTTGAAAACTAACAGCACCTTATACAGTCCATTGTAATTGTATGAATAATGCTGCACAATTTATATCCTTCTAGTGAAGCATAGATGTAAGGACTAAAAGGATTCATTTTCATCTGCTCACTAATAACTAAAGGCTGTATTCATACAACTAAGGGTTGGTTAGAGACCCTGGTAATTAGTCTGCTACATATCTTTACTGCAGTGTCCATACCTTATTGCTAATATTACTTTTTGTCGTATTTTCATTCTTTCAGTTAGCTAGCACGCTTCTGGCTGAGGGAGTTGGGTATAGTACTGTGCGAATAATATCTAACCCATTCATTGTCACCTTGATATCAGTAACTCTTATAGTCCTGAACAACCGCCATAGTAGTTTTTGCTGTTGGACTTGAGCAGAGCCAGTTTTGAGTGGTGGGAGGTGTTTTAATATAAAGGTCTTGTAGGTGGCTTTCTATCACTGTGATCTGTTTGTACCCACCATATTTCAGCTCCTTTGCTGTGAGAAATCCATATAAGCCTGGCACTTGAATATTTACTATTTCTGTCAATATTGGTAAATACGTAAGTCCCCCTGCTCTGGGAAGTACAATATCCTGTGTGCTTTATAGCTGTGTTAGAAACAACAGAAATACTTCTGTATCGTTAGCTTTATATATAATGTGCATGAGGAAAAGAGAATAGTTGGCTTAGTTAGATACTAATCTTTCATGCTGTCCCTTAAAGCTTACTCACAGTGTTACTGCTACAATAGCGCTTACTTTTTTTTCAGTTTCTTGCTGTTAAGAGTTATGGGATGCTGTATCAAGGAAGTGCTTTTTCCCCTTTCTCTGTCAGGTCATCTTCATCTATTGTGGTCATGTGGGCAGCCTTTGCTGTCTCAAAGAACAATTACTTCTTTTCTCTTTATTTCAAGGCCTTTATCCGGCTCAGACTGGTAAATTAGTACAAAGTGCTTGCTCAGAACAAAACTGCAATGATGTGATTTTATTAAATGGGGTTTTCAAAGGCTACTGTAAAAGTGAGGAATGATTTTCAGTCACTTTTTCTGTACCGTGTTCAAGTTCATGTCCCTGAGAGAGCTTAAAAGAGCTGCAAGCACTAATTGTTTGTTTAATGATTTGGCCACCTTTATAAAAGCTGCAAAACTAAGTTTTTCGTTACTGCTTTGGGTCATTGCTCTCAAACCTCCGTGTTAAACAGTTAATCATAAATCTTAAGTCTGTTTTTGCTAGTACTTTCAGATATTTCCTAGTACTTTCACAGCCCTTCACAATTGTCATTAAAATAATGATTACACTGGTAGAGAGACAAGCCAAGAATAAAATGTAACCAATGGATGATCAAAATGATTAATTTTATAGTCTGCTTTTTGAATAAAAACCATAGTGTTTCACATAATGCTAGTAAATATTCAAACTATTACTTCCTGTAAACTACTTTTTTTTTTTTTTTAAACCTGTAGCCCCAAGTTTTCAACAGTGGAACATCTGTTTTATTTTGAGAAAAATATGATAAGCATCTGTTTGCATGGAAGATGTGAATGAAACCAGGCCACATTTGTTTGCAGTGTTATGGATTATCTGGTCTTACACTGTTTATGAATAAATCATGCTGGATGGATAGTGCTGGTAACCACCACAGTATGTTTAATACTTGGTTTAAAACATAAATATATGTATTTATATTTTTCCTGTAGACCCTCAAAAAATTTATGTTTTAAATAAAGAAGCAGCCTATTGCAATTCTAGGTCAGGATTTAAGCTCATGGATACCAGAGATTCTTTTAAGCCAAGCCATGCTTGCTGTTTTTAGTATGTATGAGAATATAACTTGAGACTTAAAAACAAAGCAAGAAAAAAAAGACTGTGATTCAGAAAAATAAAGACTATAATATATTTTATTATTTGAGAAATGATGTGCTCTCATGTAACTGGATTGTGGCCTAAAGTACATGTGGCTAGAGTTAAGTTTGCATGTGTAGCCTGGAAGACACATCTTGCAAACTGCCTTGCCTAGTTGTGGTACTTACTGTTGTGAATCCGTTATATAGATTCCAGAATATTTTGTATTCCAGGGAGTGGGTGGATGTACAAACATTTTTATGTTCAAAACAATGGGGAGATGCTCAGATTTGAACAGGCTGATAGTTTGTGTCAGTGTTTGAGTTGTGTCCACTTGTCTAACAGTATCTGTACTAACACCTGTAAAGAATTCAGGCTGCCTTTGGTGACAGCTGTCAAACTAACAGGTTCTGTTGGTTCTGCAGTATGAAAACTGCCCTAAAAAGTATTTCACAGGGCAGTTTAGGGGCTGATTTTATATTTAGCCTGCCAAAATCATATGAATGCTTTGGCATTGTTGTTGCTCTATCACTTCCAATATTCCTTGGAACCAGCACTGCTGGACTCAGTGCTTTCAGGATACCTTTCCAAAGGTGACCTAGTGAAGCCTTAAAATACCATAAGAATATGTAAACTTTTTGGTACATATGTAGGCTGAAGTCTAGCATAGGTGAAAGATGCCAGTGGAGAAAACAGTTAGGACTTCAGATCTAATACTAACTACTGACTTTGTGAAATGTGGACATCAAGTTCAATGCTTAACTGTTACCTTCACCTGCTACAAGGTGATTTAAGGCAATTGCTGCCTCTCAGCCCTTAGTTACCGTCTCTCCTTTGATATGTTGCATGTGACTTTGTGCGGATGACATGGTACATACTAAGATGTCAAACGTTAGCACAAATTTGGTGTGCCATCGTGAATGCCAGAATGAGTTTGGGATTGAGTTAAATCTCCTAACCATATATTCACACCTTTAACCTTAGCCGCTGATTTATCTCTTTAGCTACTTGGCCAGAACTGAACATGGAACACATATTTCAATTAGGCAAGTGTATCTATATTATGTATTAGTTAATTGAGTTTCTCTGTCCAGCAGGAGTAATTTTTTTTCTGGCAAGCTGAATTTTTCATCTTTTCCCTTGTTTTCGGGTACTTTGGGTATTTTTCTTGTCATAGGTTTGGCTTTGGAGCTTTTCCCCACACAGTTCTCATAGTTCATCTCCTCAGCAAAATCACCTTCAAAATGGACTGGGCAAAATCTAGTGCAATATTTCTCTAACATTGGAAACTGGGTGCAGATTTTTTTTCTTGTAACTTGTAATGACGTGAAAATACATTGCTCTTTTGTAGTCTGTTCCAGGTAGGCTAAAGTTAAAAAGCCAACTGCAGTAATTTATATGCGCATACAGGAGGTGGGAAAAGAGGTTTTGAATGGAAAATTGGTAGAGGAAGATGCTGCACAGCTCCATGTCATGTTGCCTATTATGTTTTTTTAATCAATTAAAACAAGGAGGGCCTTCCTTCCCCAGTAACTCCAGCTGTTAAGCTGAGTCCTTACTGTAAAGGGCCAGTGGAGAATTCCTTTTATGGGAGTACTTGTTGATGTAAAGTGACTGGGGTCAATATTCAGGGCAGCAGGATCTTTCCTTCTTCTGCCATGACTTTCTAATAGCAGGAGGAAGTGGTGTAAGGTAGAATTTTATTGTGCCCTGTCAGATCACAATTGATTTAAGATTCCTAGAGGAACATGTACTAGAGAAACAATGTAGAAAATACTTATGTTCTGACAGCTTCTGCAGGAGCAGAATAAAAGCTCTCCATTGATGCATCTTTTCTGTGCAGTAGCCTGGCTCAGTTGTTCAGAGGATCTGAACCAGCTATTTTGAGATTCTAAAAAGCTGCTGTTTAGATAGAAAAACAGTGCTTAAATTATATCAGTTTAGATAATACACAATAATTATTATAATATGTAAGTCTTTAGAAAGGTATCAAATACCTATGATTTAAACTATGTTTTTTGAAACGTTACTACATATCTGTTGTGGGAATAGGGATAGGAGCAATTAAAGTAATCTAAGAAAACATTTCAGACTTTTTTGATTATTTTTGTGTGTCACTTAATTTAGTTGGGTATTTTAAAAGTTTTGTGTGATTTTGTTACTGCGCTTTGCTTACCATTTTGAGAATACTGTTGCTTTTTAGCTAAGATAACTACAAACTTTGGGGAAGAGGGAGAGTAGATTATGTCAGGTTTGACAAAGTAGTTCACTGACTGTAATCTTCAAAACATTTTAGACAGACTTCTGAAAATCTTTAAATTCCTGAGAGTTAAAACCAGTGCACTTGGAGCTCCTTCTATTTGGTTACTGGATCTTGAACTTTTGGCTTCACAGTCTTAAAAAGTTTAGTTCTAAAGCATTTCTAGTGAAAGCAAATAATTTCTCATTACCACATGGCTCAATAAGTTAAGTTTTGATGAGGAGCACTAATCTGAATGGGAATTGACAATATTGAAACTGCTTCCTTCCCACTGGAACTTTGATGGGACAAAGTGCAGAGACTGTTATAGCAGAGAGGAAAGATTACTGCCCGTGGTTAAATACTGAATAAGATGGACTAATCATCAGCAAATTCCACTTAACTAGAAAGGTCACATCTCTCCTCTGCCATGTTTTTTCATTGGTATTCCAAATATTTTTTTTTTCCTAATCCTTAATTAATAAAAAAAATAATACATATGTGGTACAATTACATTTTCAGTAATTTTATTTATGCCAAAAAGCAAGTCCTGGAACAGAAAATTTCCCAACATTTACATCTACTCTTGGAAAAGTTATTTCATGAAATCATAGAACATATGGTAAAATCAAAGCTTTCAGTGGGCAGGTCAAGCTTTTGGCTCATGAGGCTCTGAAGTAGCAGAGGTGATGCCTTGAGCTCATGAAGTGTAACTACTAAAGCAATTACAGAGCCGTTTTAACATGATGAGAAAAAAAAGATCTATTTTCACTCGGCCAATATGGATGAATTTATAAAAATAATGAAAATTGATAAAACAGTTTAATAATAAAAATTGTTGTTGAAGTAGTGAACAATGTCTATGGTTTAGCCATCCATACTTTTTATATTATAAATATGAAATATTTGTAATATATTATAACATTTTATAGTATATATTTCAATATATATTTTTATAATACATAAAAGGAAAGTAACCTTGATTAAAAAAGGCCTTTTATTAATGGAATGACTTTGCATTGAGGTTCGTGTTACAGATCCAAATGTCTGGTGAGATACAATTTGAGGCTGAGTAAAAGCACACAGATGAGCTGCTCTTTTCCTGTAACAGATCTTGTCAGTAATGATGGTTTGTATTTTCAAGAGTTTCTTTTGTTGTTGTGATCAATGACATTTTTCTCTTTTGAATCTATTACTGTAGCTGTGATGTTCAGCTGAACATGTTTGTTTTGTTCAGCTTGAATGTTTGCCGAGTGCCCTGTGGGATGGTGGAACTTTAACACTGTAGGAGGTGTATTTTTTACTCTTTTCGGAGTCTGTCTTCATTCTTACCATTTCTGTGGTAATTTTATGATGGGACCAGTTCACTTTTCCCTCTTATGTAGGCGTGAGTCTCCTGCCTAGTATGCATGTATAGAGGGAATAGAGTGATGACAAGGAGTTGTATATTGTTGCAGTGCTACTTGACCTAATTTCTTGTTCTAATTCTTTCTTCTAGGAGCAGTAATTCTATTCCCTGGAATAGAATGGTCCAGGCAGAAAGTCTCCACACTGAGGTTGTGAATGCTTGAAAGTGTTTATTCTTATGTTGGACAGAGAGTCTGTCAGCTCATGATTATGCCTGTGATGATTTAATTGCAGGTGTAGAAGCCCTTATCCGTAAAGTCAGTTAATACAATATTAATCATAGAATTGCAAGTGTGGGGGTACTTAAGTCCAGAGAGAGATGGTTATGGTTGGGTTGGTAACATCACTTTTGGTGGCACTCATCTGCAGCATGAAGGAGACACTGACAAGGACCTTTGCAAGAGGATACAGATCCCAGTCATTACTTCTACCTCTCCAGCCTGTTGTGCTGTGCCCAAGAGCTGCTGGAATAGTTGCTCAGAGGGTGCCTGGATCCCTGCTTCCAGCTGAGAGCAGGGCATGGGGGGCCATGGAAGTGCTGAGAGCTACATGCTGTAGGTGACTGGCGGGGATCAGTGTTCCAATTTGGGAGTGTATCGTACAAAAGGCACAGGGGCAAGCGAGGTGGAGCTACGTGATACGGTTTTCGTAGTGAGGATGTACCTGGAAGGTGAGGAATACAGCATTGTAGGAGTGGACGTGGTTTTGATGGCAATTAATGGACTGGAGAGGGGAGAATACTATCTGTTTAGGATTCGCCAGCAGAACACAGGTGAGTTGGAATCCTGTTTTGAGCGATGCACAGTAAGATACTGCAAAATAAAAGTGTAAGCCTATCACTTTCAGTAAACACCTGGCCAAGAACCAGAAGCTATCATTGCTCCAACTTGTTACCCGTATGGCCAGTGGTGCCAGGTTGAGTCTCACGAGCTGTCTTCACTACAGTTTCACTTACTATCTAAGCCAGAATTATCTTATTCTTAAGTGAATGTTCTTGGGTCATTATGGGTAGTTACATGTTTCTCAGCCAGGCTTTGGCTGATTTTATCAAGGAACATTTAAGTTCAACCTTTTCTCCCTTTCCTACAGGCAAGCTGGTTCAATGTAGTTGAAACAAGATGAGAGCACTTTATGTAGGCATTGGAAGACCATTGTGAAACAGGTGGAAAATGAGCATTCCCTGTAAAAATGCATATCAGAGTGAGGGAGAATTTTGCATGACCAACCCTCTTTTTAGCTTATTATGTCACTTTCAGAGAAGATTATTGTCTGTGTCCAACACTTAGACAATGTTCATGACTTATTTGAAACCTCAATGTCAGGAAAGAGTTATAAAAAGATAATATGGATTTTATTGAATTCTACGTTAAGGTTTGGACTGCTAAAATAAATCTTAAGAGTCACAGTCACATTATCTAACATTCAGTACTGTTTGTATTTCCAATACTGTCAGTCTTGAGACTCCACTGTGTTTTTTACTTACACGTAAACATTTAGATGAACATTAAGGAGCTAATTGATTTTCTATACACAGAATGATTTATCAGTACTTTTCTCAGATTTCATAATATTCATTTGCTAATAGCTCCATTGATTTGTCCTCCGCAAAGAAACCCCCAAACAATCTAAAACCTAAGGAAACTGAAGGTGTTATTTTTCTATGTAGTGTATCTGTGTGCAGAAATACGTACTTAGAGATAATAGGAGCAGATAGTTGTCAACCAATGTAGTCGACTCTGAATAAAAAGCTACAATCTCTGCTAGGCACATTCCTGCAAAGAATCACCAGGAATGTGTGTTACTGTTTGTAACATTGCCATAGGTTGGACTGGTGACTTTGCAATTTAATTCTTCATATTTGAAGGAACATTTAATCTCCTTTGGGACTGAATGCTTAAAGGAGACAGATCTGAGTTTGGGGTTTTCTTTATTGTATGTAGGCAGGCTCAATTGCCTGTACAGACCTCAATGTCTGTGGGATTGGGGGCAAGTTCTGCCACACCCCTGTCTGTAACAGCTTGCAGTAGCTTGTAGTGTATGTTCTCCCACTTCAAGACAACTGCTACAATTTCATGTAGTATGTGAAAGTTGCATCTTCAACTATTTCATCTTTACTTGAAGACTTCCTTTTAAAACATTTTCATTCTGCATTGAAGCTGTTGCATATTGAATAAAAAACACAGCTGGCTTGTTACCTAAATCAGCACAGCAATGGCGCATTGTTTGCTACAATGTATTAAGATAATTAATTTAAATAACGTATGTTAAATTCAGAATTTCTGAATTTACTCTGAGGTGAGGTCTGAATGAACTCACCTCCTTTATTTACTTGGAGAAGTAATAACAATATTTAAACACACTTCAAATTTCTTTTTGTTACTATCTCAAAACTCAATGAAGGGGACAGTTAGTGGAGCTGTAAGCTTTCAAATATTAGGAAAGTTTTTAACCTCAGGTACATGAGTTAACTCATCTGCACTCATAGAATGCAGTGAATTCAAGGAGACGTAAAATTAAGCGTGTACTTCACAGTTTTCTGAATTAAGGTTAAATTGTGTGCTGAAGTACTTTGTCCTTTAAAGGTAACACGCTACAGAAGAGAGGTTCCCCTGACTGTTAAGTTTCTGCAAGTCATTATTTTGTTCCTAATATTAAAGAGTATCTGTGTTTTAATATTGGGTCAAAAATAGTAGTAAAAAGCTCATTACTGTCTCTCGCAGAATGTACTGACTTCTCATATATTGCATTGTGTGAGCAGAAGTAGCGTGGAACTTAACTAAGTGGAGCATTTTGCCCTTAGTACTGTATTGCTCTGTCCCACAATACAAAACCTAATTAGTGCATCCAAAGAAGCGTTAAATAGATTTCATGCTGTTTGATAAAGGCATTACGTGTTTTTGTCTATTACCAAACATTAGAAGGAGCATTCACAGTGCGTGTTTAAGCCGCCTCTTTCACAATTAAGGTGCAGTTTTACTTTGTATCTGCCTGAGGAAGGCTCAGTAACTTTTTAGCTCATCAAATCTTTTCTCTCATTGTTATGCTCTATTTGTTTTGGTGTTATTGCATAATGGCATTGAAGCAGACTCTTAATGAATACCTTCGCTCGTCATTTCCAATTGGGGGGACAGCCTTTAGCACCGGAGTATATCAGACTGTTGTGACTTGAGGTTCAGTAATTTTTTTTTTTTTTTTTTTTTGCTGCTGATCTTTAACTAGTAACTGAGAAGGAAGAGTTTACTTTGACATCTGTAGCCTGAACCTTTTCATTCTTGTGAGTTCTCATTAAAATGTGAGATTTCTTCCCAAGGGTCACCATTACTGTCAGGTTTACACAGCCCTAATGGTGACGTTTTGTTTCTGATTTCATCCCTTAGCTGGCCTTGTCTGGCCTAAAGTGTCTGAAGTGCAGGCCTTCTAGACTATATATGCTGAAGTTCAAAAGGAGAAAAATACCACCTTCGGGACGAGTAGAAAGGCTTCTTGAATTCTGCCAAATCTGGCCTTGTTGTGTGTGAACCTATAAAACTGTCTAAGCAACTCATTAAGGAATATCTCATCGCATCTACCAGATATTTTGCCTGACTGTTGACAAGGTCTCCATCTGATTATTCTTTGTTTGGTTGGGGTTTTTTGATTTTCTTTTTGGTTTTAGTTCAGGTTCTTCAAATGCATTTCAGTGATAGGGTTTTGGGTTTCTATTAGGAGATTTTATATAAAAGTTATACATTACTCATGTAAAATGTTTTGCAAAACATTTCTAAGACTTTTCAAATTGTACTGAATTTATCTTCATAACCTGTATTTTATCTAGTTTCATGGCAGTGTGATTTGATGTTAAAGAGCATCTGTGACAGGTCTGTATACTGGCTCTAGAGCTTTGGTTTCTCCTGGCTCTTCTTAGATATTTGATCATGGTATAGGCATCGATTTAGTGATACACAAAGAGAACTATTACAGCAAAACTTCCACCTTGTGTAATTTGAGAACGAGTATTTGCCAGCTCAATACTTATCTGGAAAGCAACTAAAGCTGTACCATAGCACTTCAAGATCAAAATGCTGTGGGAACTGTTCCATCATTATGCTCTCAGTTGTTGGTGTAATATAAAAATTTGTTCGGGCAGCATTTTTCTGCATCTTGTTTAACTCATCAGCATAAAATAGGTCTGAATTTTGCAACACTCCTTGTTCATAGCTAGGACAACTCTCCACCTTGGATTCACCCACTCTTTAAATGTATATTGTTTCAGGAATACTGAAACAGCTAGCCGCTCCCAGGAACACTGAAAACATGACAAAGGGCAACATAAGAAAACACTTAATCAAGTCCAGGGACAACCTGTGTCATTATGCTGTTACTTTGCATGAACCTACAAAACCACACAAGTAGGAGTATGATCTGAAGGTCACAGAGTGCAGTGAATTTTCCAAATGTTATTTAATTAAAGAAACACCTGTGGTCTAGCCAAATAACTTCATGCTGATCTGCTGTGAAAATGTTATGCTTAATAACCCTAAAAATGTCTAATTTCTTATGCCCAGTGGAGGTTGCAAACAGAGCAGCAGTATATAAAACATGAGACATTAGTTCAAGATGTCTTAAAGGACCTCTTAAGATTGATTTACTAGTATTCCAGTGTGTTTCTTAGTTCCTGCAGTTATGTTTAGCACACTTCAAATGGGACAAAATAGGATTCAAGATTGCCAATGATTTATGAAGCCTTAAGTTCTGCTCCTGAACTCCTGATGTTCTTAAGCCAGCAGAGGTTTTAAAGGAAATCACAGGCACATATCTGTTGCTAAGGAAAGAGTAAAAAAATCCATGTTGCTTGATGTTGTTCATAATATCAGTGTCCTTATTTTGCACTAAAGAAAGAGCTGTTGATAAGACATCTGAATGTTATAGGTCCATATCAGGAGGGAAGAAGATTGGTGCCAAATTTCAGTTTCTTTGGGTCATGTAAATTCTTCTATACAGAAGAAAATGAAAATGGGAAGGAGGCATGCCACTGTTAATGTTTGAGGGCTATGAATAACCTGTAGAAAGTTAGAGGGAAATCCTCATTAGTGAAATAGTATTCCAATAGGAGTGGAATACATTTAAAAAGCAGGAAAAATGATTTTTATTTTTTTTTTTTTTTTAAAAAAGGCAAGACTCGTAAGCTGATGGATATTTTTCTGTCTCTAAGTTTTACATACACATTTCTTTTGAAATCTTCCCCACTGAGTGCCAAACTACTGACTCCTAGGATATGCCACCAAGCACATGTGGGCATAGCAGTAAAAGATGTGGTGACAGTTCTTTAGTCATACTCTTTATTTCATCTCAAGGGACACATATCTGTGCATGTTACAGGTGTAGAGCCTCATTTTGTGTTTACTGACCAAATTCTAAATTTATAAAGCAGATTTTGTAAGAATAAGTTGGCGAAGAGTATCTCTGATTTCACAATAGGGAAATTTTGCCCATAACTGATAATAGCGCTAGTTGGAAGAGAAATGCAAATCTATCTGCCTCCCTCTCGCAATGTGGAGCATGTCCTTTCTATTAAGTTCAGAAAACAGTTAACTATCTGCATAACTGTAGATGGCTAAATTATATAGACTAGGTACTTTGTGAGAAGTCTCTGAATGACTGATCTAGGCTAATTAAAGGTTTTCATTTAGTCTGGTTGCTCTTGACAGTAACTTAAAACCATAGTGATTTAATACTTGCTAACTGGAATTTATTAAATAAGTAAAGGCCGTAACCCAGTGGTTAGTGAGTAAAACAGTTTGGCTACATCATTGAAAGTTGTAGGACACCAAAGCAGGGATTTAATAGCTTACTTTTAAGCATTCAGTGGTGCAATATTGCCTATCAGAGAATTCATAAAATATGTGTGAATAAATAGTTGCTCAAAAGCCAAAGAGACTTTTTGTTCATCAGGAATAATAGAATCCTGAGCACTTCAGCAAAATGAGTATGGTGATTAGTTTTAGTGTTGGAGAGCACTTAGATCAAAGCAGTTATCTGCAAAAACATTGTTTCTGCTGTGATTGGAATAGGATGTGATTTTGCAATGTTATACACCTTGATGTGGTAACTGTGTGAATGTTGACTTTTTAATGGAGATCACTATTATCTACTCCGCCAACCCTTTTTAATAAAAAACAGTATAACCCCAATACTGATTCTTTTATACCCATTAAAGGAGTAGTTCTGGTTTTTTGCACAGTGAATTCATGCATTTGACTTGTATTCTATGATATTCTGAAATGGACCTTGAATCCTGAGGTCTTGAAAGTTTTATTCAGAGTGTATTTCTTAGATGATGTACTTGCTGCTTGGAGGACAGATGTGATTTATGGCACCCAGAGATTTTGTTCTGTTGTAACATTCATGTAGAAAGTAAAGGGCACTGATAATAGTAACAGAAGGAAAAAAGTACTGGGGAGGGAAATATCTGAAGAAGAGAACTTTTTGAGTTCTGAGGCTGTGGTTTATTATTTCAGTACCAGATATTAGTGAGTACATTTTTAAAATTATGCCAAAGTGTCTATTTAAGAAAGTGGTTATTAAAGAATGATGGATAATGAAATACTGGTGTGACTTCATGCTTTTGGCTGAGACACTAGGTGCTGGTGCATGAAAGAAAATCTTAGATGCTACTATGTTTTTCAACAAAGCACAGAAAATACGGTTTGCCCTGCAAAAAAATACTTCATTTTTTCAATGTACAGAGTTATAGGTAGGACTGGTACATGCACATATACATCACTGTTACAGAAACCAGAAAGCTGAAGCCATAAGTAAGGCCATTTTTAATGCCCTGTACATCTGTGTTTTCAATTCCTTTATTGGCATCTAAAACTTAAGGTAGATCATTAAAAATCCATGTAAAAAAATAATACACCCTGCTATTTTCATTTTTCTCTAAGCATACCATGCATTTTTGACACACATTAGGTAATTTCTGTTTTAAGAATAGTATATTTATAAAAAATTGATTTTCACCTACTTCAGTGATACTACTTTTTGATGTTAGTAGTTAGTTTTTAGTAGATGCTAATATGTTCTACATTTTCTCTGAGGGAGAGTTCATTACTGTTTCTTTGGTTTTATTTATTAATTAAAAAAACCAAAACACTGCAATAATCTTTCACATTTTGTACTTTGTATCAGGCGATACTGATAAGCTAGGGTTTTGTTTTTATCCAACTACATAAATTGATGAATACGACTGATTCAGAACGTTTGCATAATCTTTCCAGTGTCAACAGTCATTTAAATTATCCTAACTTTATACTGAATCTCCAAAATCCAATTACCAGCTAATAATAATTGTCAGTTTTACTCTAAACCTTTAATGATAGGTCACAAGGGATGTTGTACCAGAAGGATTAAATCGTTGTAGACTTTAGCTATGCCCAGCCTTAAATTACTAACCTCTTATCTCATAGTAACAGAGCTACTATATGTTTTGTTGCCATTTTTGCTAAATAGAATAAATGTCACCAAAATTAATTTCATCTTTCTTAAATTAGCTTCTTAGCATGATTTTTCACTTCAGTCAAAATTTATTTCTTGAAGAATTTAATTTCCTTCTTAATCTATTTTATTTGAGAAAGAGGAGGATGAGCATTCAGGAACAAATGCCTTTTAAATCATTCTGTGGTTAATTTTGAAATTTATCCATCACTAATAATTGCTGACCCTTGCAGGACTGAGTTAAGTCACTGTATACTTAAAATCAAACTGGTTTTGCTTAGTTTGTCCTCACTATATTCAAGGCACTAAAAGATAAAAGGAGACAAATCCTACTTTTAAGGAAAAGTAGTGCTTAATCATGTGAATACAAGGTTTCCCATGTGATAGATGATCCAAGGAAATATTGTAATTAGATGGTTTAGTTTAGTTGCATTTATTAGGTTTTAATCATATTAAGGACATATACAAGTGAAAGAAAATGCACTTAATGTAAGGAATAGTGTAGCTAGAAGAAATATGGCCTTGAAAAGAAGGCATTGAGAGTTGGCATTGTCATATAATATAGTGTTAGCAATTTCTATCTGAATTGCTGGCATCCTTAAAGTTTTCAAAGAAAATTGTATTTTAAAGTAATTTTTAAATGCAGCTATTGGGTTTCTATTACATTTCCCACTCTTTTGGTTTTGATGACTTCGGTCAAAAACTTTATAGAAAGTTACGATGTGATAGTTCTTTGAAAGAAAAGAAACTGAAAGGATGGAGTAATTGAAAAGGGGAGGATTCAAAAGATAAACCTGAAGTGACAGGCTCTACCTGAAATTATCACAGCTGGTGTTAAGTAAAGAACACAGTATAAGGAAAATGGGGTGGGAGAAGGAGGTGGTTTTTTAATGCTCATAAATAAAATCTGTTTGAAAATATTGAGATCTAGAGGGAGTATATTGGCTGGAATAGTAAAATCCATTAAATGGCTATGATTTCCTTTTGGAAATATGTTCCTGTTTAAGAATTTATAGCATAAAGAACAGGGACAACTAAAGAAAAAAAGAAGTAATTTCTTCTGTCAGCTGCACATGATTATCAAGTTTTTGTAAACTCAATTAGTAGAGAAGAATATATCCAAAATCTGATTAAATATTAGTTCCAGCAGGGCAGAAAATTAAACAAAGCATACACATTAATAACCTATTAAATGTTCAATCAGCTTTGAACAGCTGTAGCAGTTGTAACCAGGCATTTCTTTGTGGCATCCTACAGATTTTTATAGGACTAGGAAGTCACTACTGTATTATTGCAGTGGTTGGAAAGTCAGAAGTGCCTGTCACTCTTCTGTCTGTAGAAGGGATCTGTGTATAGGAAAATACTGCTTTTGTGTTTAGCAGAGCTGTCATCTCTGCTTTTGAGGTGTTAATATTTATCTGTATCATAGCACTGCGTTTGTATCATGATATTTTTCTGTGAGATGGCTGAAGTAACGACTTCAGAGAAGAGCGTTGGAAAATCATTAGATTCTGTGCAGAAATGTGTCTACTGTTACTACCTTGCCTATTCTAAGAAAGCAAACATACCAGGCAGGCTAGTAAAGTGGTAGGTTGCTTTACAAATAGAATGATATTCTGAGCAACTGAGCTTTTAATTCTTTCATAGACGATGTATGATACCCACTAACAAAAATAAGTGAATACAGAAATATAGATAGTCTCCAAAAGAATAGAATTAATTGTAACTTCTTGAGTTAAAGTAAGAAACTAAGCAATTGATAATTTCAGTGCTTTTGAGAAGGTATTATTGGGAGTGTAAATGGTGCGTTTGTATCAGTAACCAATCCTATGCATGAAGGGGAGCTGCACCAAGAAAAAAGTAATAAGCTAGCAAAGAGTAAAAAATCTTGATGACCACATGCTTCCCAAAGCATAACATAAGAAAATACAGAATGCTCTCCGTGGTTCAGACCAGCTGCCCCACTGGTCCAATATTCTCTCTTAAATTGAAGCCAGAAGCAGATGTCTGGAGAGGAACTGAGCAAGTCTATATGATGCTTCCTCTTAGTATTCTTCGAGAATTTCACTTTTTTCAACTGTTTGTTTGCTAACCTGTAACAGATCTCCAGTCTTCCTGGAAGTTCATATAAGCTTCTATGCCCAACAGCCTCTAGCAAGGAATTTCAGAGGTCTACTGCTTGTTATGTAGAGCACCATATCTTTCTGCTTGTTTTGAACCTGTTTCCCACTGCTTTCTCTTGATAAGCCCAAGCTCTTGAACTTGAAAAGCCATTTGAAACTTAATCTCTCCTAACCTTTTTAAAATTATCTGCAATTTTATGGGCCTTCAGTAATTTTAAGCCTAAACCTAGCATGGCAAGATTTCTACATGTTGGTCATTAAGCAAAACTGAACAGGTGTATACCTGGGCTTTTGACAAAATTATTATAGGTGTCCTTGAAAAATTTTTATATGATGTAATTTTTATGTATAATTTGGGAAAAAATATTTACTTTCTTTCATCTTTTGTTTGTTGCTTGTTCTATTGCAGACTGTTTTTACATAGAGGGCTGTGGTTCTAGAGTACTATCTCCAGGATAAGTAATTGATCTGAATCAATCTCTATAGGGCTGGTACTGCATATGGTAGATAGGAGAGCTCTTTTGTTAGTCATTACTTGTTCTCCAGTCCTCCTTCCCCTGCCTTTATAAATAACCAAAAATGCAATATCTACTAGCAACAGATTCTGAAAAGGGAAAGAGGTTTCTGTCTTTGAAAATGCCTTTTCTTTAGTGGTTGGTTGGTTGGTTTGGGTTGACTTATTTATTCATTTATTTATTTTTTGTGGTGGCTTATTTTTTATTTTTTTTTTTCTTTTACTCTTGGGAGTGTTGTTTTAGTGTTTCTTTGGAGGATTTTTGTTGTGGTTTGTTGGTTTGTTGTTTTTTTAAGTTAAATTTTATTTTCTTTGTTTCTGCTTAATAGAAATGGAAGGAGGCAGTATAACTTTCAAAAAAACAAGTCTTTGCTATTTAAAACCACAGAAGTCTATGTCGGAGTGAGAACCTTGAAAGGCTACAAAAATTGAGTTTGAAAACGGAAAAAAATTCTGACTTTAATTTATGCCTGAGAGCCAAGGTATAGCAGTTTTGCAAACAGTTCACGATAACTAATAGCATGTTTCTTTCATGTTCTAAAGCATACTCAAAAGAGCAATTTTCTGAAATACATTTCTTGTCTAGCTTAATGCTACATCTTGATTTGTTAGAAAGTGCTTACTGTGCTCTCATAGTTGTAAATAATCATACTAATTTGGGCAATGCTAAATGTTTTTCTTTCAAATTCTAGATGTAACTGGGTTTAGTTATAGTAACATTCAGTTAAAAATAATTCTGTAAGATTTAAGTGCATATTTCTAATCTAGGACATGTCTAGATTGGATTATGTGGCGTTATTTCTAAAAGCAGCTTTTACAATGACCATAAGTAATCCTTATAACATTAGTCATCTATCCTTTGTTCCTTTTTAGTCTTTCCTTTGAGTTGTTTTTCTGTTCATCCTTGTACAGGCTAGATTTTAAAGGAAAAAAGATTGTTCTGTTTTAGGCTGTGAAAATCCAAGTGCAAGTATTTCTTTCTCCCATCTTTTCACTTAGCAGGAGTACAATTTACTGCACAATGGCACAATCCCAAATGTCTGCACTGTGCAATGAACTCAAATTAGGATTAAAGATTGTCAATTTTATTCTGAAAAGCAATGCTAGGATAATATTGGCCATCTACCAAAGCTGTACAGGCTTGAAAAGTTTTGCTGAATGTGCACAGAACTCCATTCAAGCATGGGCAGTTCACACTGGCAAAGGTCAGCTTGCTTTCTCATTCTGTAAGGCCTCTAATTTTTCATCATTAGCATCTTTAAAGATTGCTATGGGGGTTTCACTGAAGATAAGGGGTGAGCACTGTTTTGTAGTAGGATGGCAAAAGGGCTGTTAAATATTTAGAGCTAGGTGTCCGGGAATATTGGGATTGAGGAGGGTGTGGCGAATGCTGAAAAATTGGTGCGTTACTTTCTTGTCTGTAGAAAATGGAACTTTTCACAGAATAGCATGTAAAGTCTATGCTAATAAGATCATATAAGTACATTTCTCTTTGATTTGCTATATGAATATATGCAACAAAGATGGGAGTTGTTCAGCATGGGGAAGGGAAAGAAGGGAAATTTATTGTGCTATACTGCGGAAATAAAATATGTGATGGAACTAAGCAAACAGGACCAAAATTAAGTACTCAAGAGTCAGTGTTACACTGCATAATGTTATGTAATACCCATCTTGTAGTAAATAGCAATAACTGACTCCTTACTGCAAGTTTGCTATTTTTCCTTCACCTTTACAGCTAAAGTAGTGTTGCAGTGTGCTGAATGCCTTGTTGCTTTCAGGTGAGAGTTATTTCATATCACACTGAGTTATGATCTATTCGAGTTCTTGACCTTTTTGTGGCAAGGCTGTAATGGAAACCTTTCCTACATTATCTTTTATAGTGATATGGCTATGCAAACATGGATATATCTCTCTAGAGAAGAGACCATCTATGACAACAGATGGGATTTTTCTAAATCTAGGCATAGCATCTCCTTGAACAACATAAGCTAAATCTGTGGTGTGATGGTCACCGTAGAAACATCTGCACGGGTCTGCAATGTTGCAAATTATGGGCAAAGTCAGAAGGTTAAACTGGGTCACAGCTAAGCTGGAAGAGGTTAACTTTGCTCACCGTTGAAGATTTTGCAAATTCAGTCAGCTGACTTTGTAGTGGAGGAGATGATGGGTTTTGCACGGGCTATTCCACTAGCTCAGATGTAATGGTAGTGACCCTCAGTGAAGGATGTCAAAAGCAGTTAGAAACTGAAATGGGGATTAGCATCCTAAATAGGCACAGGCTTTTCTCTAGTGGCCATTTGTCAAAGCTTGCAGGATTGATAGATTCAGCAACAACAGTACATTGTAAAGTTCAATATTGTCCTAATGTGGAACATTATCAAATGGTCTACTCCTCTGTGTTGATCCTTAGCTGTTCTATGTAGATAGCTATGAGCATTTCTTTTGATCAATAGGCAAAATCTGAAACGTTGGAGGAAAGAGTTTGTAGGAGACACCTCAGCTGAGCCACTCACCAACGTTCACTAACAATGTCTAGCACAAATCTTGGTATTCCAAGCTCATTGCCTTTATACATGGTGCTGTTCTAAGTATACTGATATCTGCTCAACTTCCGAAAGCAGTTTAGCTGCATTCAAATGGAACAGTACCAAAGCTGAAAGCTTTTCTTTACTGACAGACTAACTAATTTAAGTGCATGTCAAAACTGCTGCTGTTTCTGTAATAGCATAATGACCTGGATCTCTCTTACAGTCTGTTGCAAGATGTTACTGTGCTTTCCCTTCAGTTATTCCATTGGGTATCGAGTCTATTCTTGTTTCCCTTTGTATGGTGCTTATGGATTCTCTAGGAGAAAAAAGATGTGAAAAGATATGCAGTCACGTATTTTGAGTCTGCATTTGTGCCATTAATCAGAATATATTTCCTTCTGACCCTGAGAACATTCAGTGTTATTCCTGGACTTGGTGATTACAGGGGATTCCTCACTCTCTCAGACTGCCTCCACATGCCTCATTTCCAGATATAATGAAGGAAACATGATATTCATGGTACATTCCCTTTCTTCCTTTGAATGTAAGGGAGTAGACTATGGACAAATCTTTCTTTTCTGCTTGCTATTTTCAGCAGCAAAGTAATCTGCTAACCTGTAAGGCAGAAAGAAGGACATGATGTGTCCCCATCCTAGCAAGCAATAAAGGGAAACCTTCGATGTGCACCAGCCATTCCCTGCATGTGCTAATAAAATAGTTTCTACTGCTGTTAAATCATCCCAAGAGGAATCAGAATAGTAGAATAGTGCACTTACTTTTTGTAAGGCCCCATACCTCGTGTAAATGGGTCCTCAGTCTTTAGCCACTTCCAGTGTGGTTTCAGTCCACCTGTAATTCTGTCCAGTGCCAGATCAGTTATGTTTAGAGAGGTGTGGATATCTACTGTGTGAAAAATGAGAAACCATATGACAGTAGACATCTTTTTCTTGCAGTGCTAAAAAGTTTTATTCGGTTTATAGAATTTTGAATAGAAGTTTAACAGGCTTGGGGTGGATAGGCTGTGTGTATAGCTTCACTGGATACAGTAATTAAACACAATACTGGCTGGTTCTGAATTTGAAGAGTCTTAAATAATGTGATGATGTGTCTTCAGTTCTTCCATAGAAAAGATTTACTATGCGTGTATAAACCTGTGATTTATAAACCTCATTGACTTCATTAGTCCCCAGAGGCTTCATTCTTGTTAGCCTGGAAATGCCTGCTAAATTTTAATTTTTTTTATTTATTTTTTTTAAATTATGACCTCATTAAAGTGAAAACATGGCTCAAGATCTTTGCCTTGTGTAAATCAGCCAAATCTCGTGACTAACCTCTGCTGAAGATCCAAGCTGTAAATTGAAATCCTATCCCTTTCCAGTTGCCTTTTCCAATCCCAAAGGCTGACCCTAGTGTTAGAAACATTCGCATTCTAAAAAAAGGGTATTTCAGTAACTTGTTTTGTGTGGCTTCTCCCAGTTAAGGCAGTAGTCTCTCGATGTGCCTAATGCTTAGGCAGATGTGTGAGGTGTAATGCAGTAATTTTCTTCAAAGGAGGAATTAGAGGTAGGATGTTTAAAAATATGCAAAATTGCTGAAGGCTGGGATTGCAAAAACTGAATGCCAAGTAAGATTAGGTTTCAGTCTGTCTTTTTTTTCTTCTTAGTTTTATAAAGTAGTGCAGTTAATCTGAAGAGCATCTCATAAAAGTTGATCAAGGTAAAACAGAAAAACTGCTTTGCTGAAGTTGTCAAATTCCGCTTACCAAGTGTCGTCTTTTTTCTTTTTCGTTTAATGCTCCATTTTTCAAATTCAAAACCATCTTGAGATTATTGTTGGATTGTGGTGGTTACACAAGTTTTGGGAGGTTTGGTCTTCATAATAGGTTTCTTTTTCTTTCTCTATTTTAAGATACTGAAAAACCCTTCTACCTAATCTTTTAGACTAAATCGCAAACAGTTTTATTTATAGTTGCCAGAAGTAAGTTCCTAATGTCATCTTAATTAGAAACATCTGGTGAAAAAAGAGGCAACTTCTAAGCTGACACTATTTTTGAGTTAAAATCTGGCATTCCCTTTCTACTGACAAGCCTGACAACTGCAGCAGCAATCACCTCATCAAATCTCTCCATTGTGTGTCTCCTGGTTTTTGGCATCCTTCCTGTCTAAATTTTTATCAGATGAGTGCTTTTTTCTTGGCAAGTATTTTAAATACCTTCTTGTTGCTTTATCTCTGCACTGTCACCCTTTGCCCTTAATGTTGTTTCTCATATGTAAGACTGTGGCAGAATTCGAAACAAATTAGTTAGGAACGTAGATTCAAAGACCATTTTTTCCTCTTGGCTCACTAGTCTCTTCTCTCCCAACTTTTTAAACACCAGCATGTCACAGATACCACAGGAACACTCAGTTTTTAAGATGCATTTTTGATGTTCTAAATCCTCAATGCTGCATCTACCTTCTTTCTCCTACAGTGTGTCCTATGTTGCTTTTCTTTGTCTTGCTTCTTCATACCATTGAAAGATTTTCAACTGAATCTTGTTAATACTCAGCAGGCTATTTCAGAATAAGAATCTTTAGGTATAGATGCTTTAGACAAAAGCCAAAATATACATCCTTTCTGCATTTTTTTCCTCAAAGCAGACCTGGAAAGACTTTCTTGCAAGAATTCTGGTATTTCCTCTTCTAGTTGCTGTTGATTGCAAAGTTGGTTCTGAACCTTAAAATTAAGATGAAACCATGAAAAATGTTTTGGGGAAAGTTATCTAAATTTTTTAATTATTTTTTTTAAAGTAAATGCATAAATACTGGATGACATTTGTAGGCTGAATTAATATGAATAAAGGTTATTTTAACATGTGTCCGAAGAAAAATCTTGTTTATCCTACAAGACTTCAGTTACGTATCTTTACTAAGGATTAGCAAAGTACTGACATTTCTAAGTAAAGGGATAGAAAAGTAGAATTGTCTTCCCCCTTATATGTTGTTTAAAATAAAAATGAATAATAAGTTTAATGGAAACAGAATCATTTCAGCTTTTTATTTCTCATTTGAGGTGTGTGGTTTGACTTTTTGTATCTTGGATGGAGCAAAGAAAAAGAAGGAAAAAAAGAGAAAGGCAGGAATACAATTAACACAGTTTTTGTGCCTTAAACAAATCTGTCATTCCCGGAGAGTGTTACAGAGGCAGCCTTATATTGTGATAATGTGATTTAGGAATTTTTACAGAGTTAATCTATCAGTGAAGTAGACTTTGCTTACAAGGAAATTGTCAAGTAATGTGGGCTTTTGTGGTCTGAGCCTTGGATTCAAATATGCCATCTGCAATGTAGTTGGAAAGTCCTATGTGAAAAATGTAATGTATGGACACAACAAGAAATCATTGCCTACGTATACTATGGACAGAACTCTAGAACAGAAAGCATTGTCATTAGGACTTTATTCTATATAGTACTAGAGAGATGTTAAAAACTTTTTTTATATCTTTTTATCATTTAACTTTTGAGTCCAAAGGACTGTTAACTGCTTGTTGAATAACCTGTCTGTGCAAGTCTTCGTTAAGTTCCAGTTGCTGCCCCACCAGATTTTTTTGAGACTGTTGTAGTAAAATAAAAAGCAAGATACAACTGCCATGAAATGAGTTTTATCCCTGAGTAGATACAACAGAATTCGTGACAGTATGGACAGCTCTAGTTCCTGATGTCAAGGGCAGCCTCTGTGGATAATGGTCCATGTCTAGTAATTTCTGCCCAATAATGAGAGCTGGCACCAATAGTTCATGTGTCCACAAAACTAAATCCATTTCTCACAGAAACCATCTCAACATTGAAAAATCCTGTTTAGAAGCTCCTGAATTGCCATTAGGTTTTAATGTAGTTATTTTTATATTACTAAACAGACTGTATTTAAGCAATTGAATTCAGTTAGGAAAGGTGATGGCTCCAATTCCCAACTATTTCTGTATCGTTAAATTGTTTCTTGTGCACAGTTGTTTTGGAAAAAAATACTGTTCCTCTTTCAAAGACTGCATCAAAATTTAAATTTTGATTGAAAAGTAATTTATTTACCAAATTTTGTTTCATTTGATCCTGGTATCTTCATTCTGTAGGAATACAGGAAATAATAATTGTTTGTTGTCTTGAGTTGGGTTTATTTTTGGTTGTTCTGTTTAGGAATTACTTTTTTTAAGATGCTATGTTACAATAGAGATAAGACTTTCTGATTGCAAAAAGTAAAATGAAGTGTCCAAGTTAGAAAAAAAAAAAAAAGATACTCAAGTTATTCAGCCGCATTTCTAAAGTACTTTTAAAGCAAAAGTCTGTAAAATATAAGTTGTGCCATTCTAAATCGACTTTCAGAGGACACAGTATGTCATAACATCTCTTTGTAATTTGTGAATCAGTGCTGCCGTGCTGTCATTTTATGGGTGTTCTTGAAGAGTGCAAAATGCTGTCTAAGAATGTGTCTTTTGTGGACCCCAGGCTGTCTGTCCTGTCCACTGCATAGGGGAGGATGGCTTTGATGGCTGAATCCTTCCTTGGCCTCTTGTGGTTTGCTAATTCTGAGTCCTGTCTGAGTGGGCAGCACACTATTCAGTGCATGTCATGGCAGTCACAGATGCATTCTCTCCAAAATACCAGGCGGAAGGGTAATGACACACTAGTCATGGGGTTGGATTGTATTCTGAATGACTGGGAGAGAAACAGGGTTTTCCTCTACCTCTCCAGTGCTCTCTGAGAGTTATTTTCATCTTCCTCTCTCACGCTGTAACATCTGTTGAGAATCGTCTGTTAGTTCTCCTTTACGCTGTAGGTCACAGTGATCAGTGATGTGCCTAGTTGTCCCGATTTCAGCAAGTGCATCCCGGCCAAACCCCAGCTGGGAGAGCCATGAGGTTCAAGCTTGTGCCACCAGAGACTGAGCAGCAGCAGCATGGTGGTCAGCGAAATGGAGCAGAGACTTGTTTTTTCCCACTAGAGAGATGTGTGTGGGGCCCAGCACTGCAGAACACAGATTCAGCCTCTGGATATCTATTTTTGTTTACAATCATGTTATAGAGATCTTAGGTGCTAGCTTTTAACTCAGAAAGACTTAATGATTCTCCTTTTGCCAATTTAATATCTTTGTGGGTTTAAGGGGCCTGTTTGTGACTTTTTTTTTTTTAGATTTTTGTTTCTCTCTTTTTTTTTTTTTTTTCCTGAAGCATGTAAATTAGTTAAAAACAGGATTTAGGGACTCTTGTAAATTTTATTGTAAAATAATTTGAAAATATCATCATATGAATATTTGTTAAGATTTTTTTTTTTGGTACTTATGGTATCAGGTGTAGTTATTTTAGTAAGTCATGCTGCAGAAGATTAGTCAACCGTTAAAATGCGTACAATTCTGCTTCGTGATGTAGAGCCTTCTTATCACTGCACCCCAAAGGGTGATTCAGTCACCACTTTACATCACAGTGCCACGTTCTTACTTAACAAGCAAATGTATTTTTGGAAGCTTTGTATACAATGGCTAAGGCTTTGACTGACGTGTTCTGTGGAAATTAAGATGAATGGTAACTCTAGTCTGCTACCAAATGTTATTTGTAGGTTTTTTCCCAGTCTTCCATGGAACATGTGCTGCAAGGCAAAGGCCATGACACAAATAGACTATCAGCCATATTTTGAATTTCTAACTCTGTCATTTTGAAGCTCAATTTTGATGTAACTGTGTGGAGAAGAGAAAGTTACAATCTTAAGTGTTAATAGAAGAAAGTATTAGGAATTGAGATGCAGATTTGTTAAAAGATCTTGTGGAATAACAAACCAAAGCTCTTAAAGCCTTCATTCAAAAGGAATGCTTAATATGAGGATTTAAGACCATATACACTTCCTTTTGAGTATAATGTAATGCTGATTTGTAGAATCAGCACAGAGAAAAAAAATATTATAACAATAATGTTGTTGGAAGAAGGTTAAGCACATCGTTATGAAAAACTAACATCACATGAGCAGGCTTATTGCCGATATTGTTCTCTTACTGTATTGTAGCATGTGCAACATCCAGGTCACTGCCAGTGCAAACCAGACAAGCTTAAGCTGCGATGAGTGATACTGAAGTGGGGGCAGGGTAAGGGAGGGCTGTGTGTGTGGATCTGGATTGTCTCAAACTCAGACCCCAAGCAGAGATCCAGTGCTGGCAAATACAGTAAGAGTCTGTGGGGAAACTGCAGCTGAAGTCTGTAGGGAATGGGAAAGAGTAGTTCCAGATAAGCCACCTTGACAAAGGTATTAGGTGTAGCAGGACATGCTGGTGTTCTGAACACATTGACAGTTATGAGCTTTTTAAGCAAATGTTTCTCATTTCTTTCTTCTTTGTTAGTTAAGTTGGATTGGGTGGCTGGTGCTGAAACAATTTAATCCTTGTCTACAAAGCAATTTATTGCAAGTTATTGCATCCTATTGCAATTGATTGCTTTATTGTTGTTGGCGTGTTCTGTGCTTTTTCTCTTAGAAATTTCATTTTGCAAATGCAGTAATAATATTTTACATGTGTAGAGTGCCTTTCATCACAAAATACTTCACAAACTAGACAGAGGTTTTGCAGTCAGTTTGAAGGAGACTTACGCTGGTATCAAGACACACAGCCATCTTTGCCCATGTAGTCTGGCCCCACTGAAGCTTTATCAGTTTATCTACTTTCTCATAGCCTGTGTTGTCACCTGAGTAATGAATAGCCTATTTCCATGCCTAGCTCAGGTGCATTTACTGCTGTGACTCAAAAACTGAAGTACTTGCTGAATAGGAAAACAGTTTCAATTATGTTGACTGCCACCCTGTTTGCCTAATTGGCCACAAAACTAAGAAAAAAGTGTGTAAGAAAGGTAATTGAGACCTAAACAAATGCATTTTAAAGTCTTGTTATTTTCTTGTCATGCATTATTTTAGGTAGGTATGATTTTTAAGTTTTACTGATCCAGATCCTGTGTGTCTTTTGCCAGCTTCTGTTGGTTTTAAATTTTGCATTTGTCTTATATTTATTTTATTGTGTACTGTGGCCTAAAGCTAAGATACTGTGTTAATGAGGTTGACCAGCTAGAGGTAAGGGCACAAGATTCTGTGCTCTGTGTTAAGCTGGCCTTAAATTTGAGCAAATCCTTAGAAATTCTATGGCATTCGGTGAAAGAACTGAATTAATTTAAACTGAACTGCCTGCAACCTTTTAAAAATTAAACCTGCTACATGTATGGATAATACTACTCTTAAATATTCAGCCTCTGTTACTTACTTTAATTCAGTGGATTTTTCGCTGTCTCCACATAACTTCCGTGTAAAAGGAAAGGCTAATCTACTGGTTCAGACAAAAGGCTTAAACTCAGCTAAGCTGTGTCTGTTTCTTTTTTATCATGTTCTTGATTTTTTTTTTTTCCTCCATCTGTGAAAGGAAGATGACGGCACTTCACTGCCTCATGATTGTGTAAGGATGAATACATTGATTGTGAAATGTTTAATGTGATTGCGCCAAGTATGTAACTAGGCTAATTTATGTAGAGAGATGCTTTCAAATTAGAAGCTGGGATATTTTGTCTTGGAGAAGTGTGGAGGAACAGATTAGCTATGTTGCTCAAACTATTTAGTAGTGAAATGGTTAACAAAATATACATACAGGCAATGTTTAGGTTTCAGAGTTAACACCCTATTGAGATGATTGAAAATAGTTCACATCTTGCTGAACTGTCATTTTGAGCTGTCTGCCAATTTAAGAACATATTGCTGCCTCAGTTAACATATGGTTCGAGTTGATACAGTTTTCTGTGCAACCGTGAGAGCTAGACACATCATTATATGAAAATGAAAACAAATGACTGAGTCCTGGGCTTGCTGCTTTAGGCCCCTCTGGTGTAAAGCACGAGTTCAAAGCCACCTAGTCTTCCTATTTGGAGATTCCTGCAGCATGAGAGAGTCTAGGTGCGATGGTGAGCCGCCATAGCTTGCGCCCATGCCACAGAGCAGAGCTGTGGTGTGCGGCCTGTAACGGGACGTTCCCAGGAAAGTTTTACGATGTGGACACAATGGTAAATGATCCCCTGGGTTGCTGTACCTGATTTATGGAGATTTAATTAGATTCTGGGATTGGTGAGACTCCCTTTCGGATTTCTACTCCTTTACTGTATCACTGCTGTCGCAGATACGTTATACTGGGCACATTGAAGAACTGCACCCCAAGCTTTTACTGCATCTTAACTGTGTTGTACTGTAACGCTAGCAAATAGAAAAATAAAGGTGAAAGTTTCCAAGGAAACACACTCTTTAGTGAACACCATAAGGTAGCTTTTGATACCCGCAGAAATAAGGTTGGAAAAATTTCCACTGCATTTATAACTGCTCCATTCTAGGACACCTGCAATTGTTTTACATAGTAGCTAAGATTGATTTTTTTTTTTTTCTGGTTTGATAGAAACTTCATGGTTGTACTAAAATTTGCTTTTCTTTTCTTAAGTTACAGCTAGCACTGCATCTTTTTTATACTTAGGCTAGGTAGATTTTGCAATCTTTCCAATTCACTTATTATCTAGATATTTTCATTGCTGAGGTTCCTGGTATGTCTCCTGTCACAATAGAAAATTAAGTCATTAGAAACAAATTACATTTAAATTATTTTGATGGTCTAATTAAAGCTAACAAAACCAAAGCAAAACAGAAAATTGATACTGAGATTTCAGCATTCCCTTATGCAGTGGGGCAAGATGCAGACCAAAGTGACTCAGGTTATATGTACAGCATGAAGCTATCCAGATTTGGATAAATGGCCCTTTTTTCCTTGTACATATGGCTTTCTAACTGGCTCATTTCCCAACATTCTTTTTGACTTGACTTTCAGATTCAAAGGAATCCAAATATCTGACTAAAGCTCATTTACTTTTCTCCTGCCTATTAGAAGTATTTGTGCAAAATGAAACCACAAATCAACTCAAGTTTGCTTGAGAGATTGATGAACCCTAATGAATCTTTCAATGAACTCAGTCTAAATTTCAAACATGTAATACAACACAAAAGCATATCCAAAAGTCACTTTGAGTATATCCCTGTGTATCTGGTAATTTATTTTTAGGTCACTTATTTTGGGGGCATTTACAAGCCAGTCAACTGACAGAGAAATATTGTTTAGCAATCCCACCTGCAGGTTGCCTGCATACATACTGGTGTACAAATTGCAGAGGCATGCACCAAATGGCAGGTTTTTGGCTGATAATGGCAGGACAGCATTTATTTCTTTGGAGCTATACTGCTGGAGGACAGAGGCCAAAATCTCTTGCTGCTTCACAGCTCAAGTTGTTCAGCTGCATCATCACCTCCAGTGCATTCCTTGGACTTAATTAGAGCCTGCTTCTCCCTGCTGTGCCTTAGAAGAGAACATCCTGAAGTGGGATCACAACTTGCTATGGATGTAACGAGGCCAGGCTGGACCGTGCAGGCAGATTGAGCGTAGCATCAGCCTTACATTGTGGAGATTACAATAAACACATTAACAACACATATTTTGTCATTTGCACATATAATGTTTGCCTTTTCTAAATCTTTGTAGAAAGCCTTTACTTGGCCAAGTTGCCAGATCACCTCCTAGAGTTGCAGGGCTGTGTTTTTGATTATCTTCAGTCCCGCAAACTTTTTGAAGCAATGTCCTTGTGTAGTTGACTGTATTTCTGCTTTTGCACCCATGCTGTGGCTGGGACTGTGCTGGATTCGGGTGCTCTCTCCAGGATTCTCTACATCCAGGTTGATATCTAACAGTAAGCTGGTCAATGATATCAGAAGCAAATTGTCTCATTCTTCCTTGTTTTCAAATGTATGCATAAATCCACATTTTAAAATGGCAGCACAGTGACTGCTGCTGTTAGGTATAGATTGTCGCATCCTAAATAATATATTAGGCCTATGTGGAGATTTCTGTTTGTTGCTGGGTGCTATTATGCTTATGTTCCTGTCTGCAGAAGTAAACCTGTCGGATTTGTCTCGTATGAGATGTTCATTTTTGGAATCTAGATTACTGCCATTAGGCTCAGTGAGTCTAATGCCCTACCACTATGCTTTTAGCTAACACAGTGACACTGTTTTATTTATAGGTGGCAAAGAGGAAAGAAACTGGGATGCATTTCATTGATCTTTCCATGTTGTAAGTGTAGAATTCATGTGCATTTTTGTTTGCTTTATAGCTGTTCTCTTTCCTTTTCCTTATTTAATATGCACTTCATATGGTGCCAAGGGGTCAGTAGGACAAATCAAGGGGCCAGATGGCTTACCTCTACCCTAAGGAAACATACCAATATTTAGCTGGGCATTTTACCAAATAAAGGCAGGATTGGAATCCACAATAAATGTGAGAGTTGGTTAAAACTGCATCCCTTTCTTCGATTCAGAGCTACAACCTCCTTGAGGCATGAGCTTTTTATACTTCACTGCTGCTTTCCAGTTTTCTCCAAATAACCGCATCTTAGAAGATACTAGAGGGGGGTGCAGCTCACTTTATTTATGGCCTTTGCACAGAAACAAGTTTCAGTTATTTTAATCTGACTGAAATAAGAAACCATAATCCATGGATGAAAAGACAGTGGACAAACTCAGTTAAATCCCTAATACCCCGAGGACATATATTTTGTCCATTTCTGGTTTTTTATGTTCCCTTTTCTTTCTGCTGTTATTCCCAACTTTAACTTTTGAAAAGCCAAGCAGTTTAAGTGGCCGGGCCTGGGGAGCTTATTTGTATGCAGCACAAATTTCAGGATCTGTTCCCAAGCCTGTGCAGAGTGAAAAATGGCCTGCATTTTCTTGATAGCCCATGTGGTTGTAAAGAATAAATGGCTAATGAATTACAGATGAACATTGACGCAAATTAATCTTCCTGATGTCCCTGGGTTATATGGCAGCCATTTAAAAGTTTAATCAATACACTAAAGTTGAAAACATGCAGGCACTGCAGTTGTTTGGATGTAATAAACATCAGAGGGAAACGGGAGGCTTGTACCCAGTCCATGTATCATAATGACAGGTATTTATGTTTAATGGACTAAATATTTTTTATTGGAAGAGAGCAAATGTCAGCTTAACTTTGTAAGCCCTGCATTCAACTTTCCTTTGAGGTTGGTGAGAGACGGCTGACATGTCATTGAAAATGAAATGTAAAAAAACCAATTGAGACAAAGCGAGGATAAGGAGCTGTTTTGCCAACGAGATGTTGCTTTAATGCTCTGCAACTATTCATTAAATAAAATGTAAACTCTACCATTTCAAACGTTGCAGTAAAATGGTTTACTAGGGCAGACTTTTAATGGTTATTAGGGAAAACAAGAGCCAACCGCTGCCAAATATTCTTTTCTGGGAAACATTTTATTTGAAAAGTCTTTTCCTGAGTTACAATTTCAGAAGATTTATAATTATGGAGCAGTCGTCCCCCTCTCTCCCTTTCCTTTTTGAGACAAAAAAAAACCCAGAAAAATAACTTTCAGAATAACTGTTTGACAGTCCTTTTCTCTGCCTTTGAACAGTAATAGTTTTATATAAGCTTCTCAGAAGCTTGGATATTAATTGCACTTGAAGTCAATAAATTTTAGAGCCATGTGTGTCTAGGACTTACCCCTTATTGCTATAAATGAGGTAGGAGGCTGTACAAGACTGCCAGATTTACCAGGCCTGCACAGTTGCTTGGCTATGTGAAAGACCACGTGAATTTATTTTCTTTACATAAAGAAAAATATTGTTGGCATATAATTTGTCTTATGAGAAGATAAACTTCTTCCATGTTAAAAAAACCCTCTAATAAACAGAATAAAAAAGAGAAGATCACTTTACCACCTTTCTGTAGTCTGTTTTAGTACTCCATTTGTTGGTCCATCTTACCTAAATGGACCCTCAATGGTCTAGAGTGGTCTTGTGAAGCTTCAGGTAATGTGTACTGTGGAACCGCTTCAGAAAGGGAGGATGATCTCAAACCTCTGGGTCACTGTTTACTTCTTTGGTTATTGGTTGAATTGGTTCTCTCTTGACTGCATCATCTCTCTAAAATACTCCATTCAGTTAAATAATTGTTCTTAATAATAATGCAGTGAGTCATCTGGTAGCAGTTTGATACCTGACCTTCTATTTCATGATCTCCAAGCATATTGTGTTGGCTTTACTGAAGACTGTTTAAGGCAGACAAGTGCATTGAGGGGAGTGGCAAAAATCTCATATTACTGCAGAGGCACTTGACACACTTAACTTCTATTTGGCTGGCAAGCAATTTTATTTTAAATCATTAATTTAACAGTTTTATTTTATCTCAACATCTCGTTATGTGCCATCAGGTTGTACTTTAGATAAGGTGGCTGTTGGTATTATGAATAAAGCTAGATTTGACTAAATAATGTTGTAAATTGATAGTGTTATGTTTATAAGCGATCAGACACTACTTCCTGATAACAAAATAATTGTTGAAGAAAGCTCTGAAAATGTTACTCTTGTCTATTCCCTGGATGATGAACTATTTGGATTTTTGAGCAAGCCCATAAATAAATATGTGTTTACACCATGAAAAGTAAAAGAATGACATGAGTACATTGGCCAGACAGTCTGTGATGGCTGAAGAACTCATAGTCCATAACAAGATTGAAATCACACAAAAAAGGCCTTTTTTTTCCCCCCTCCTCCTTTTGACCTTGTGACATTTGTCCCAAGTAGAGTAGCTTCCTTGTCTCTGGGGCCCATTGTGGCCTAAACTGATGATGCTTCCAGACATACTACTTTCTCCTGATCTTACATTCTGTAGCAGGGAGTGGATTGCTCCTTCCATGCTATGGCCATACAACATTACGGCTAGGATTTACCTGGTATGCAGTGTGAGGCAACTGAGCCATGACGTACTGGTTTATTGCCATTAGAAATGGTCTGTTGAGTAGTTCTGAGCCGACTTCAGTGTGACTGGTGAAGGTTGTAGCCTTATTATTGTCATAACAAAGCAGCAAAGACTTAGAAGCAGAGTTGCGATGTCCTGCTGAATTAAGCTACAGTTTGGTTCAGTTTCAAAAATTGTCTTCTGTTTCATAAAGCTCAAAAGCAGTTTTACAAAACTGCTCCAAAGCAGTAAGCTTTAGTGGCATGTGAAGTAAAACAGCAGGTATCTACAGCAAAACATTAACAAGATTGTATCAGACAGAGGTGGTGCTAGTAGAAAATTGGAGGTAAAGAGTGGGTGACATTAGATTGATTCTCTCTGTCAGATGGGAAACTCTCTTTTCAGTAACTATTCACAACAAAATATGAAGTCCTCTATAAAATGATACATTGGGGAGTGTAAGATGCCACTATCCAGCACACTACTCCCACAGCAGAAAACACAGTAAATTACTTTCTTGGTCAACCTATTATAGCAGTTGACTAAATTACTCCAAGTTAGATTTTTTTACAACAAAAAGATTGAATTTCAGACTAAGAAGTTCCTTTTTACCATGGTTTCTGAATATTTAAATTCTGTACAGTCTGCTGCTATGTAATTTAGGCTTAATGGATAAAATACAGAAGTAAACAAAAAATATTCTGTAAAAGTTTTTTTAAAGCAAATAGCAAAGAATGTGAGAACTCTAAGACTTCACATTTGAAGTGAGATTCAACTTCATTGAGAGAAAGTATCTGAAGATATATGGAAAAAATATTGTCAAATAACAGAATTAGTAGTGATTAAACATGGCTTTTTGAGATCTCTTTTCTTTCAGTTCAAAGTTATGTGGGTGTATATATGTATTTAAGTACAGCAGCCTCACACAACTGTCTTGAAGATTTATCAGCCCAGACACACAAATCTATGTGGTCACCCTTTACCTTAATAAGTGACAATGAAAAAAAATAATGTTTTTCTATCTGTCCATCACAAAAATGGCCTCTGACTAATGTCTGGATAATGTTTTGCAAGGCTCATGTAAACTGTGCATTTAAATATATATTTGTATTTTAGTTTTTTCCTACATAGTACCAGTGCAACAAAGATACACAATATGTCTGTCATATAGTCAAAAATTTTAAATAGTGATATGAAACTATTAATCTAAAATAATTTTAATTTGGCACATCACCTTTTTCTTTATGATGTTCATTTTAAATTCCTCAGGAATACAAATGTGCTGTTAAAGAGTGAAAGCAATTTGAGAATTATGCCAGTCGCAGCCTTCTTCAACTGGGACCCACAGCCCTGACAGCTACTAAAAAATGAAGTAACTTTTGGTTCTGATTTTGTATAATGAGCATATGACAAAAAAAGGGGCTTACTTCTACATAATCCTGCAGGTGTAACTCTGCTGTCTGTCAGTTTATCCTCTATTTTATTTTGATGAAGAGAGAACATTAGGGAGAAAAAGAAAGTCTCTTCATCAGAAACCTTAACAGGAAAGAAAAAAAGTCTCAAGACAATGTCATGTATTGCTGGTTATTTGTGATGGTTAAAAGAATTACCTGAAAACAAAGAAGTCATTCACAATGAATCGAAAACACAAAAGCTTTAATAACACTTACATCTGTGTATCATCCATGTCTCCAAATGCAAGTCATGAATAACACATAAACTTGAGTATATAGGGAACAGAAGTGCTAGCACATCATTTAAAATCCAACACACCCCATCGTCAGTGGAATCAAATACACAGCAGGAATGGTTCCAGTTGATAGACACACAATGAAGTCACTGAAAATGAAAACATATTAATTATGTTCCTAAAGGTTAAGATGGTAATGGCTGAATTCTCGAATCCTGGAATAATATTAATGCCCCAAATCCATGCAAGAAAAGTGTTGTAATGTTTCAAAAATTGTGGAAAATTTTAGTCACACTTATTTATCTCACCCATGACTGACTCCACAGCATGGCGGGTAGCAGGGGGAAGAGCAGGAAGTGCAAGATAAAGACAAAAACCAGGGAGAACTATCAACAACAAAAAATGTTCTTGGTCCAAACAAGCCACTTTCACTACATGAACTAATTGTAAGAACAGACCGTTTCTAAACTACAGCTGTTATGTGCTTAAGCAAACCCTGCTGGGAGAACTGCTTTGTAGAACACCTCTGCTAGCACAGACACACAGAGCGCCCTTTAATAGAGGAATTCAAAGTGCAGTGTTTAAGGCAAGCCTTTTCCACTTCCAAATTATCCTGAGCTTATTACAGGTTGTGATCCTAGCTTGTCACTTTGACATGGGTTTCCCTTAAATGTTTTCTATTTTCATTATCTTTTTTTTGCCTATGTTAAATCAAAACAACAGAGGCTGAACCCTCTGTGTGTGTGTATGTTGTGTGTGTTGGGAAATGAGTAAGGGGGGCTGAGGCTGAATGCTCAGGTTGTGTGATAGAAAATGATAGGTGTCAAAAAAAAACCACAAAACACCTAGCTTAATCGTGGTCATTTTCCCTGTATAACAACATTTTTTTTTTGTTTGTTTGTCCCTGGGGACTAGTAAGATCACTCATATGGCAGTTAATTTTAGAGGTATTCTTTCTCTACTCTTCTCTTTCCTTCTCCCTCCCCCTTTTCCATGCATCTCTGGCACAAGACTTTTGCACCTGGGTTCTTAACTGTATTAACTCCATTGTGTTGGTGTGTTGAGGGCCCCTGATCCTTAACACTTTTATGCTAAAACTCAAATTCTCCCAACAGCAAGGGGTTAATTGTCTACTTTCAATGCGCTTTAAAACTCTTGGAAATTATGTTTCCATGAGGGTTGAATGTAATTACAAAATAATACAGGGACTCTGTCTTATTTTCAGTGAGTGATACTTAAGTCCTTCCTGTTTTTGCTGCCTGTGTTTATATTGGGGCTCTCCCTTCAGTGTGCTTGATGCAAGGTATTTGCAAATTTGAGCCTTCGGGCTTTAAATGTTGTGCTGCTTCTTCTGTTCCTTATTCACTACAGATTATGTATAATTGATGACCTGCATTTACAGACATGGGTGGTATACAGATGTAAATGTTATTATAGCTTTTATATTTTATGTTCTCTCTGAAAGATCATTTTGTCTTTGAATAATACTCCTGTTCTGATTTTGGGGGGTTTATCTCTAAAAGAGAATATGAAGTGGATATTGCACATCGTATATTTCTTAAAAGTAATTTGGAATTTTAGGGTATGGGATTGGTGGTGACTGATACACTGCCTGGATGAGATATATCCCTTTGAAAATAACAGCGCCAGTACATGCCTGCATCTGTCTAACCTCATAATTCACTTTCACATTGGGTTATGGATGTCTGCATTCAGTGAGTCTATCTTCCCTTTAGGTATTATTTCAGCCCTTTGAGATAATAAGGAAAGTTTAATTGCGTTGTTAATTGATTTTTTGCACAACATTATTACCTTGATTGATTGCAGAGTTGATGAAAATGTTAGACACAGGCAGTGTAAAGTATCAGCCCAGTAAGGAGTGGGAGCCTTGTGGAGAATAGATAACCTTGATGTTAAGAGCTATATCCTTCAGATACGTCTTCCCTTGACATATTGATGGCCCTTGAAAAGGGAAAAGCTGATTGTATGCAGAATGCAATCATTAAACCCACTTCAGCTGGCTCTTGATTAATTTGTTTTTTCCTGAAGGATCTAGTTAGAGAGAAGGCCTCACTAGTATCAACAGCAGCCATTTTCCAGGCTTCAGATTATTCTTAACCCTCTCCTAGAAGAAAGAAAAATGATACTGTCTTGATTTAGACAGGCAAATTGTCTGAAAACATTCAGTCCAACTGCAATTTGGGGATTATAACACTCACTTTACCCCGTTAACTACTGTTTCCTCTATGACCTCTCCTCCCCCTGCCTTCAGTATTCAGCTTCGCCACAGCTAGCAGAAAGTCACGTTTGATGTTTTCTGAGTAAGGCCAGTGTCTGTTCTCAGCAGAGGTGCCAACAGGGATGTGAAGCTTGTTTTGCCCAAAGACTGAAATACTTCAGTAGCATACAGCTGCTTCCCAGGAGCCTCTCTGAAAGGACCGGAGGGTTCACTGCACACACGTAAGTGGTTAAGCTTTCCTTATCCCTGAAAAGATCTTTCTTGTATAACTTTTTGTTATTGCTTTTGAGATCTTTGAGGTCTTCAGTAGGGCAGTTGTGCTCTGCATTGTTTCTGTCAGAGCACAAATGATGCTGTGGAAGTCAGCGTACCCAATGCTTACTCCTTCAGGACAGAGATTGTTCGGTGCTGCCTCAAGCTTGACAGCAGCACTCACGTACCCTGCTGTTGGTTATGTTTAACCTAACAGTGCCCATATGAGTCTAGCCTTCCATAGTGAATTCATGTGATGGTCTAATCCTGAACTACCTGCTACCTTCAGAGCACTTTCTGTTTTAATAGCTCCCACTCTGAGAGCAAAGGTGGAGAGTATTGCCTGAAAGAGCCATTGCCTAAACGGCTTTCCTGTGACAGATTGGGCTTCCTTGGCTGAAAATATTCTCTGGATTGAGGAACAGCTTCTGTCTTAAGAATTTCTTCCATTTGTATCGGCAAATGACCAAAGACATCTAAAATATTTATGCTGCTTTAACCAAGCAATTAAATGTCTCAGAATGTGGTGGAGGTTTTCTCCTTCAGTTAGCCATTTAAAGGACAGTTGGTAAAGTAGTAGGTAGCAGGTTATTGCTTCCTGTTTAGCTTGGTAGTCTCAAAGACAGTCACTGTTAATTTGTGCATGTGGGTGATACAGTGATCAGTGTTGCTTGATTGTTTAGCCAGATGTGTTTTATGAGGTCCAATGTGCACATTTGCCAGTTGGTTCCTTTTTAATATGGGGACATGTTAACTTACGACATAGTCAAGTCTGACAAATTTGAACCAGCCAAAGCAGTGAGTAATATTTCAAGCTGTCAAAGCAAGTAAATACTGATTAACTGACACACTCCAAAAGCTCTCACCAGTATCCATGCTCCAGTGGAAAATGTTTACTAAGCGTAGTACTTGTTAGAAAGTCTTTGGTGCTTTGACGAAACTTTAATGCCTCTGACCCTCATGGAGGGGTTTTAATGTGCCTCTCTTGAGCTATTTCTTAGTCCCCTATCTTTTATCTTTAGCAAAAGCTTCTATAGAGGCTAAAAGTGCACTTGTAAACTATGTTCTGCTGTCCACTGTGATTTAACCTTCAGCTTCCCTCTCATTAGCATGTTTTTAAAAGGAGGCTGAGGAAGGGGGGAAAAGAGTTGAGCATAGGAAACAATGGCAATGTTTTGACATTCAGTACTGGAGGCAGTCAGTTTTTGGGAACTAAGACTATGACCAGTGAGTATTTAGCAACAGCAGATTATGTTGTATGTGATGTAGTGTAGGATAAAATTCTACTAAAAGGCAAGCCCAGCCTTAGTCCAGACAACCAGATATTTGCTGAACACTTGAGAGTGTTTGGATCCACACGCATTTCTGGTTTCATTTTGTGCTACATAGCAACAGCTATAGAAGAGAGAAAGGAGCTCACCAGTTGTGTGCGGTCCGAACAAAGTGCCAAATGCCTTCAGCTTCCACCGGATATCAAGGGAATCCAAGGCCTTGTAGTATCAGCTTCTTAAAAAATGCTTGGTTTTGTATTAGGAAGAATCACAGCAATCCTATCATTAGCAATTACTTAAATGTTTCCTTCATTTTTGAGGAAGGACTTGTGGAAAGGAGCAAGTAATGGCGTGCAAAGAAGGTTTCCTTAACTGTATCATAATGTGACAGCAGCACTATTTCATTATGCTCTTTAATTTTGTTTGAGAGACTTTCTTTCCCAGCTTTAAAAATAAAAAGCAACTTGTCTTTATTTCAGATGACTCTCTTGAGAAATTTTAAACCAGTTGAGCCAGAGTAAATTTTGTATGGCTTTTTTCCCCCTAATGTGAACTCCTCCAGCAGGAACACATTTGAGATCCAAAAGCAAGTTTCAGTCATGAGATGAGCCAAATTTATGTCTAAACTCTCCAGAAGGGCCCTGCTGCTCAAATTTTTTTCACATAAGAATTTGTAATTTTATTGGAATGCTTGCAGACTTTCCGAACAATTATTCCAAAAGTTTGCTTTCTGCCCCATAAATCATGATACATTTGTTTAATTCTATCACAGTTACTAAAAGAGCTTACTTCCCCCCCGCTTCCCCCCCCTCCATTTTACAGCTAATGTGATCTGTGCATGGTAAAGTTTGTGAAGTATAATATAATTACAATCACTTTCTGTTTTCTTAATGACCCTGTCATTCTTTATGGTTTACTCCATTGCTGATTAATGTATTATTAATAGAATGTAGCCCAAAGTATAGAGCAGCCCACAGAAATGCCATTTTTGCATACGTTAGCCAGATTTACTGAAAAACTTCTAAGTTAATGTGGTGAGTATACACTGAACAGCTGAACTTTAATATATGGTAGGGATAGGATTTTACAACTTCCTTTTCATCCACTATTATGGATGTATTAAAAGTGTCTCATGTCACTTCAGTGGTCATACTGCTGCATTATCAAAAGTAATAGAAAGATCATTCAAAACAGAGCTAGAATTTATATTGGGAAAGTGAAGGAATAGCAAATGCCACCCCAGCTGCAGTGGAAACCGGTGGTGTAGGCAGACGGTCACCTCCTCTCGATCCAACATTCAGCCTTTTGTTCAGAGCACTACCCAGTGACATCCTTCTGTAGCCATCTGTATACACAAACTGATGCTAACTGAGATTAGTCCACCAGAAGTCAGGCTCCTGGGTGAAAAGGCTGAAAGCAGAGCTTGTATAAATATAGGCTTTGATCATGACAGAACAAGAAATTGGCTGCAAAAGTAACAAACAGTATTGCTTTAATTGTCATGTCGAAATACTTCGTTTGCTGGTCCGTTTTTTTAGACAAATGCATGCTGCCCTCTAGTGCTGATGCTCTCTGCTTGAAGCTGCATGACAGGAGGGAAACCGGGGGAGTGGGTTTTGGCGGGGAGTGGCATTTTTACCAAAAAAAAATGGTATTCCAGTTTGGGGTGTTTGGTCATTAACAGAAAGCAGTTAAGCTCTTGTGACATTAGTTTAGAGATGAAGGGTATTTAACAGATCTAACCTTACTTGCACTGTTCTGCATTTACTGCTTTTATTTAGGCCATGTATGAAAGAATGAGATATATGAAGAAGTGTTTTAAAAGACTAAAAGTATGGTGAACCCATATTTTCTTTCCTCCATCTTCTGCAAGGGTATTCAATATATCCAAATTTAAGCATCAGTTCGCTTGTAATATCTGGCATGTTGATGCTTTCTGTGCGCTTGAGTTTCTTCGTAGTACATAGCTGACTATACAATTTATGTGTCTGACTAATTTAAGAAATCTGCTTCTAAATTTCAGCATATTCAACAGGAAATATTTCATCGTATAGTTGGCATTAATTCCATTCCAGAGTGCAGAAATGGTAAAGATTCACTGAAGAGACAAAAGCATTTGTGGGTTTTTTTATTCTTTGTTTGGTGCTTTTTGCTTCATTTTCACTAACGATATCTCCCCCACACCCCAACATATTTCTCTAATGATGATTACAATAAGCACAGAAAGATACCAAGGAAATCCCAAGTGTAGGACCTTAAATTGTAACAATGATACCCGGAGGAATACAGAACTGGTTAATGATTTAAAGTATTATGCCCTAAATGCTCCTATTTTAGCCAACAGTAGAGAAGCTGTAGACAGCACATGCCCAGATCAAAGCTGATCATGTCAATGTCATTCAAGGAGGGAGAGATACCCTCCTTTCCCCCTTCTCTCCCCCCTACCCCTTTTTTAAACAAAGTATGACATCTGAGGAACAGTGTGTTGATTGTTCCACTGCCAGGATACGCATAATGGAAACATTAGCTCCAAGATAACTTTTAATCTGTCAGCCTAATGGCTCCTTAATGTGTAGAGGGCTTTAAATGTATGTCAGGCAGGGCTGTATAAAGTAATATAGTTTGTGGCCTGAATGGATCTAGATGACTCCACACCATGACACAATATGGTTTATTATTAAGTATCAGCTCATCAGCTTATTCCCACGAACTTGGACAAGCTTCTCAGTTTTCCAGTAACAGATTATGTGAGAAAAAGCTTGCAGTGTGTGTTTTTTCTTCCTCTCTTTTATTTTAATTTTTATTCCTCTCCCCTCCCCCCCCCCCCCCCCTCCAAATTACAAGTTTCATTCCCAGCTGCATTGGGAGCTCTGAAGTATACTTACAGCAGGCTGCACTTTATCACACATCAGCTTGACTGCTAGTTTACACTAAACATTTGTGCAGCTCCCTTGGCCCAGGATTCAAACTTCACATCTTTGTGTTCCTGTCACCTTCATTGCAGTTTTTTTCCAACATCTTCTCCCTGTTGACTGCTTTCCTTCCCCTCCCCTACTCTCACTTCCCCACATACTCCTCCTACCCTCCCCTTCCTATACACAGGCCAGTGAGACTTGACATGTCACAGTACTTGTCTGTGCAGGATACTTGCAATAATTCAGTGTCTTAATTTGCCTACTTCTCTTCCTCTCAGCTCTATCTTAGGTGCATAATTCCAACACTGTTGCCGTAGACTGGATATGGATTTGATTTTATGCCTTTCGGTAGTTTCTTTCAGTCTGAATGACCATTTTGTGTCCCATGCTGTAGGGTATCCAGAAGAAAATGTTACCACATTTTTTGGCATCCTTGTGCAGGGAGCAGAGCAAAGAGGTAATTCATCTCCCCTGAATGTGAAGGTTGCCTTCCTTTAGTGGTGTTAACCACAGAGGGAGGGATTAGCAGTTTGCTACCCGAGGAATCTCCTCCTTCTCCAGGAAACCCACAATGGGCCATATTCCCTAATCCATGGTCCCAGGACATCTTTGGGAGTATTTGGGAACCACTCTGGGAGTAGTGTGACTATGGTGTGGGAATTTTGCTTTAACTACAGTGAGCTCTGTCCTCAGCCTTCTCAAGCACAACCCAATCCTTTAGGCACAGATAGTTTTCAAGGAATTACGTATTGGTTTTGCACACATTTAATGTTTCTTGAAAAGAAATTAATTAGGTTATAACATAAGAGAAGTTAATATTTGTGTGTTTGTTATTTGAGCACTTGTGAGTATTTTATGATACTAATTTAGGGAATTTTTGTTTGGTTTTGGTTTATTGCTGTGATCTTTCAGGTCTTTATAAAGATAACCCTTCTACAACATTCCACTCTAGCACGACCAAAGGCATTCACTTCCTTATCTGTTGTATGCTCCTCTTTCTGTTGTTCCATCTGCTCTGATATAAGGCATCTAGATCCTGTGTCTTGACTCCAACCTGGAGCATTCTGGAAACTGCGACTGCAACAGACAGATCTAATTGTAGCAGTCAAAGACTCCGTCATGTTAGCAAGGACAACTGCAACTCTTCAGTTCTTTTCCTGTGTCATGTTGCAGTTCTTGAGCTTGAGTTTCCACATACAGACAGTGGTTTGTTTGCTAGGGCAGAGTGAAAGTCTGCTTTTGGGAGGACTTAGTGACCCAGGTGATCCTTTACACCTTTTCTTATCTTCCAAGTGATCGTCTCAAATTCCTGTATCACAGAGTTTATAAGGTGGATGTTATTCAATAGAAACAGTTGTTCTGTTCCACCAAGTCAAGATGAAGTACAAAATGTTTGGCTATAATTCCCTCCCTTCTTGTCCTATAAGTTTATAATTTAAAATTTTTGATTAAATTTGATCCACTACAAAATATGTGCCAACAAAATAGCTCATCAAATGTTCTTTTCTGCTTGTTAAAAGATCCAGTAAAGGAGTTCTTGTTTCTAATTGCTCAAACTTCATGTTAAAAGATCCAGTAAAGGAGTTCTTGTTTCTAATTGCTCAAACTTGTGGTGTTCTTGTTTATATAATGTATTTCTTTATAAACAACTATGAGGGCTCAACTATAAATGAATAAATGTCTGCAAGCTAAAGCAGAGAAATGAATCTTAGAAAAGTGAGTGACTTGAACACTCAATATTTTTTTGAAATTTAAAAAAAAAAAGTTTTTTTCTTTTGCATTTGTAAAGTATCTCCCTGATGTTACAGCCACAACACAGAATAGAACTGAAAATGCACTACTCGGGTCAAAGTAAACTTTCCATTTATTCTTTGTTTCCTGACACTCTTAGATACTTAACATCTCTCCTCTCCTCCCACCCCATCATAGGCCCCCACCCTTGACTGCTGTGAAGCTTTGCGTGGATCTGTGCACCCCAGATTCCAAGATGATTTGGCTGAATGGCAGGCTAATGCTTTTGTGTTGTGGTTTGGTTGTTTTTTTCTTTGTTCGTGGAGTGGTTTTTTGTTTTGTTTTGTTTATTTGTTTTTTAATAATTGTTGAGGATTACAAAGCAAATATTTCAAAGGTCCACGTTTCAAAAGATTTTGATACTTTCTACAGCATTCAGGTTTTTTAATGTTCTTAATGATGAATATAAAGTCAATAGCTCAAGTACAATTATATGAAGTACTTTTATTTTTTAAAAAATAAAATTACTTATATATAATTTAATTCTACTGATTTGGCAGAAAAAATAACCAATACACTACTGAAGCTGAGAGGATTAGGCTCCTAATTTCTTGAAAGTCTCTAGTACTTCATTTCTCATAGAAAATTGAAGTAGAATTGAAAATAAGAAGTTGTCAACAAGGCGACTAGATACATTTTTAGAGTTTTCATGAAGATAAATATAACATGAAAAATTACTAAGCTCATATACAAAAGGATTTTTTTGTTTTAAACCGTTTTTACTTATCCCTTGGACAGAAAGGTTTTTAAGAGTTTTAAATTAATTCAACTGATGAAGGTGTTTTGCCGAAATCGGTTGCATTGTAGACTTGAAACTGTAGATAGATATTTATTCTCTTCTAAATGTTGTAGGTAGGGAATTATTTTCCTTTAAAGGAAGTTTATATTAATATTTAAGGGAATTTTGCAACTTCTGTTCATTAATTGTAGAATATGCCCAAGTGCCTATGAAAAAAATGATAATGGTATTGATATTTCATCCTGAAGGGTCTCAAAGCAATTTACAGATTGGTAGTATAACCACACTGAAATGCACCCAGCTTCTTCATGGAACATGGCAGCTGTTTAATAGCCTATCGCAAAACTACAACAGCAGGTTGTGAAAAAAAGAGATGAATTTGGATTAAATACAACTTGGCAGTGGAGGATTTAGGTACTTTACTCAAACTAAAGTTAGGTAAAGTGCAATTCTGCTAGATTATTGAGCCTGTGTATGAAGTGCTACTCTTTATCGGACCACAGGTCCTAGTAGAAGGCCCTGTGGTTAGATCATGTGAGATGCACAGAGGACTGTATGCTGAAATGGAATCCTTGATGTATACTGTAGATCGCTGTGACAAACAGATTTAATTGTGAGTACTTTGCTGTTTGCACTTGCAGAGGGATTTATTAAAAACATTTGATCTTAAAATGGGTGCCTGAGTGAGATCTTGGACAGATGTTGCAATAGGTTTTGATGAGGGTGGCAAAAGCTTTGGCTGAACTACTTAGTTTTTGTAATTGCTTTTTAAAGAAAACTGAATGCTACTGCAGAAGGCTGTGTTGCTAACAGCTGCCTCAGCTGTAATGGCAGAAAGGTGGGGTTTTTGTAGGTATAAAACATTAATTTGCTAGGGAAAAAAGCAAACCAGGAAAGGAAACAAGGTGCTACCAGACAACAATTCCCTTAGGTCACTGTTGGTTTGGGCTGAATTTTGATCTGTAACTCAGGGTGTATGATCCGTAGGTCTAGCACATCTGATTGAAATGTCTTTTTACCATTTTCCATGTAATACCTGATGATCTTCAAACTTTTTTTTCTCTAGGAAAGTGCATGAATCTCCAACTGCACCATAGCTCTTTGCTGTACATGCCCAATTTAAAAGGAGCAAACGTGACTTGGACAATTTTTCATGTGCTTTAGTATGCATGTGCATATTTATTTATTTATTTGGATAATTGAGTTTTCCCTCAGCTAAAGAAAAGCTGGTGTTGCTGACATTACAATGTGTTTGTGAGGAAAGACTGATACCACAACACATACAAGCAACTGCAAGGTCATTACTTACCCAGCATAATTAGCATCCATTCCAAAGGGGGAAAACATTTAAAAGATAAAGAGTGAATTTAAAAATTATTCTTCCCAATGCATTTTTTTCATAATTATAGTTTTAACAGCTTGTGGTGATGGTAAGAGCAGCTATTTAAGAAAAATTAGAAGCCTCATTCAGGGAAGATGATCCCTCAAGAGACCTTGTGTTGTCATTTCATAAGAACTGCAAACACAAACCTCATTCAGGATGCTGTGTGTTGTTTTGATGTATAGGGGATGTACTCAGCTTATTATAGCCAATGCTGGATATTTTAATTAAAAAGCCCCACAACATCCACAGATGTATTGTTTCCCCCTTATTTTCCCCCCCTTTTATGTGTGCAAAAACACAAGCATACTTCTGCACCTGAACTGCAGGGAATGAATACCATAGCAGATAGGTAGGAGAGAAGCAATAGGTTTCCTAAATTCATGTGTAACATAGTGTCAAAATTCTCATTGCTGCACACAAGCTTTTTGTAGTTCTCCAAGTTTTATGTGGTTGCCAAAGGGAGGTGGGAAATGGAGAGGCAAAACAAAACAAAACCCCAAGCAGTCACCGCATTTAATTTATGAGCAAGATTATTGTTTTACAAATAACCTTCATGATAAATAAAGTCTCATGGCAACATTTTCGACCGTGCTTTTATCAAGACTCTCTGAGCGGTATGTGTAATATGTCTGGCAATCGAATCACAGCTGTGTGCCTGAGTAGGGAATCTCTACGGAGACAACACTTCCTTAATTTAAACAATTGTAGGCTGCAGGAGTTCAAAAATTTCAGCTGACTTTAACTGTCACTAGCCCAAGCACCTTTATCCCCAGGCGAGCAGCAGCAGCTGGATTTCATTTCCTGCTGCCAGACTGTCCGACATCTTTGCCGAACATCCCGGGAACTGAGCGTCTTTACTTTAAGGATTTTATTCAAGGTGACAGCTCCTCACACTTTAGCGTTCAGATCACCTCAAGTAGCTGAGATATCAGTGAAAATGAGAGCACTTCTCCAGCAAACTCCAAATTTAGACTGACTGAGGTTATCCTTAGGCCTCTAGACCCAGCCTCCATGACAGCACAGGCCTGCCAGTAACTTTAAAACTACAGTGGAGTTTGTAATGATGTCTGGGGAGGAATATTCTGCCGGAGCAGTGGAGGATACTATAAGTGATAGGAAATGATGTCAGATTTAGTTAGGGCTGGAGACAGTGTTAGAATATAGTTGGCATAATATGGCACCGGTATCTCTGTCAGTATCTCTGTTTTCTGTCACTGCACACAATCCCAGGCCTGTCTGTGGCCCTGACAGTGTCTTTTCAGATCAGGTTATTGCCAACTCGGAGACTGGCTCAGTGCAGCACCATACAGCCCCCTTTGTTTGAAGTCTGCCCTTTTGTCATTAATGCACTTGATGTCTATTTAAATCTGACGGTGAATGCAGTATCTGTTTTCCTGTCAAGAGATCATTGACAATATTAATACCTCATGTCCTTGCCTCATTTTCTAAGCACTGACACCTAGCTACAGTCTCCAGCATTCATCAAACAGCACTCTCTCACCAGCGCCTCTATAAACAGTCTTGCTCCAGTCCTTAAGAAATGCGGCAGACCTCAAACAAGACTTTTATCAATGCCAGTGAAAAAGGAGTCTGAAGAATGCCATTAATAAACTGTTTGTATCCTTTGTATTTAGAGCTCTTAAATGGCCTTGTTACCTACCTAATGCCTCCTGCAGTTTTACTTGGAATATTTGTTTAGGGGGAAAAACCCCTTGCTTTTCATTAGACACTCATTTAGGAATGGTAGTATCATCCCTTGAATGTGGAAACTGCTCTGCTAGTGAAATTATTAAAATGGAAATTATTGAAGAAATCTCTATGGAGGAGGGGAAAGGGACCAGGCTCTGCACCATGTCATCGCCGTTTTTGTTATCCTGAAGAGAAATATGTTTTTCACAAGTGACAGGCCTACATTTATTTTTTTTTTTTTTGCTCCCCATTGGAGTTTGTTACAATCCTGATGTCTTAGAAGGAAAGAGTGGCATAGGTTAACGTTAATCTTGCACACCCCATGCCTTTCAAGGCTTTAGTTGCTTATCTGATGTGGGTTATATTGGAAAAATAAATAGAGAATATAAAAACTTGCATACTTAATTCATACTGCAGGTGGGCACAGTGTTTTTCTATGTGAGTCCTGGAAAGCTAAACCAGCAGTGAATTGAGGATTTACTCCTCCCCCATCTTTACCCTTTATGTAAGGGATACATATGTCTCCTTTGGGCTAGGTTATGTTTGCCCTTATGGGGGTGAGCTAGGTACTTCAGTGACTGCTGTGTTAAGACACTCCCAAAGCAGAGGAGACCCTTTCACCTTCCTTCTGTGCATGGGAGATGACTTTTATTTGACTATACGTGCCTCAGGGCATAAAGAACAACTATGCTAGTAAAATTTAGCATCTTTGAGGATGTTCACAGGTGGGATGTGACTGTGAACTTACGCTTTCACATACCACTTAGTACCACCAGAGGGGATGCCTTTGAATAAGCTAGTGAGATCTGCAGGTACATGTATCTCACTGGTAACAGTTAAGGCTTCCTGAGGCATCTTGCTGCCTGTACCCACTGAGAAAAATGTGCCTGGTCTCCCAAAAGCAGTGTTCTGGCTAATTTTTGAAATCATCCTTTATGTACCAATATTTAGCATAATTTATAATTGTATCTTCCTCATGGAATGTTGTTTGGAGAGCTACTTTGGATGTGTTTCTGCTAAATATTTATTTGTAAATCTGGGAAAAATGCTGGACTCTGGAGAGCTGTTAGGAAATCCCAAGTTCTAGACTATGTCTGTCTATGACTTCTCGTGTGGATTTCATCTGGTCACTTCAGTTCTATGCCAGTGCAAAGCAGGGCTGGCTTCACGTGCTTGCAGGATTACTTTGGGAATGTTTTGAAAGATTTTTTTTTTTTCCTGGATCCACATTAAACTAATTATTTGCTGCTTTTTTCTTTTTGGTTTTAATCATCAGGGAAACCCTGTAAATATGTAGCAGGGAGATTACCGAGAGTACAAAATGTAACTTCAAGGCAGACTTTCTGGTTTTCAAAAGCAGGAGAGAGGTACTGTGATTAAAAAGACTGTGTGTGATGTTTTAGTGTGATGTCATTCTATTTTTGAAGACACTTTTGAATGTATGTTTAACAGCATAAGTTGTGCAACCATTTGAATACATTTTCCCAGTGGATTCCAAGCTGACAGTTGAAATGGTAACGCTGAGTATTTGAAATGCGCAAACTTTCTTTTGCAGGACAAGAGAAAACTGTTCCGTTTCCTCCTTCAAATTTCCCTGGTTATGTGCTTTATTTGCATATTATACCACTGCTGTCCTAATTGTAATTCATTTCCGTTTTTGTTATAGGTATTTTGGGGAAATGCCGCTACATTTACTACGGAAAACATTCTGAGGGCAACAGATTCATCCGAGATGACCAGCTATAAAACACAGCGTTGTTTTGTGCCTCGTCAGTCCCTCCACATAAGAAGCACAAATTGCATCTAAATTTTAAGCATGTAACTAAAGTCCTCTAGTGCCTTCTGCTGACTTTGCCAAGCCTGTCAAGATCATCCTTCTATCTTAGTCTGAGTAATCACATAGAGATTGACATGATTGCCTTTAAGCAAGTCCCATCCACCAGTGTGACAGACAGCTGCAGCCAAGCACCCAGCCTGACAGGAGGAGCACTGTGATGGATTGCCTGGTCCAATTGCTGCTTGCAGAAGAGCAGAGGTCACACCTGGGGCTTCAGTGAGCATGCTCCATTGGTCGGCGCCTTAGCAAAAGCCGCGCGTTTATCTTGAACTTGCCTGTTGAGTGAAAGTGGCTGGTGATATCAAAGTGTTTATGAAAGAGAGGCGCTATAATTTCAAATGAGCAAGCCCTTATCTTTTTTTTTTTTTTCCATGTGAACTAAGTGCTTGTGTTTCTATCATCTTATACATGCTTACGCAAATTCTTTCACAGTGGTTGGTTGCTTGGTTGGTGTGTCCCCCTTGCTCCTAATTCAGTCTAGTTGGATCATTTTTTTCTTTCAATAGGGAAAAATTATATCCTGAAAATATTTCCGCCATGCAAAGTACTACCAATTTGTATAGCTTATTATATACAAAGGAACAGAATTTAAGAAATTTTGAAGGCAAAATTTGCTAATACTTAAAGTGCATCTCAACAATTACTAACTCCTATCTTCAGAAAAGCGATCATTTTTTAATGCAGTAGAATAGTGGCACAGCTTAACTGTGTATACTTGGAAGAGGCCCTCACTTACGATATTAACAGTGTGTGTTATTCCCGGTTTATTGCACATGATATTTTAAACATGTACAGGCATTACATTTAGAATTAAATGCTTAAATTTTGAAAGAAAAAAGTGCTTAGAAGAAAATAAAGTAAACTCGCCACCAGATGGGTATGATTATTCAGAGGGAAAATAATATCAATAAAAGTAACTGGTGGAATTAACATAATTAACAGCTTTAATATATTATAAAGACGAGTTCTGATTAATCCCTTTTGATGTCTGTGTAAGTAAGGCTACTGTCAAAATTTCAGTGGAAAAAAATAAAAATGCATGGCATATTTTCTGCTTTCCTGACAAACAGGTTGGACATATTTAGAATCATGAACTTGCTGCTGTGAAAAAAAAAATCCCAGTACTTCCTGTGTATGTTGAGTTCCATGCTACTAGATACAAAGGGATTGGCCAAGGAATATGCAAAAATACTGACCTCTGGGCTGTTTTGAATCAAAGCATATTGCTCCCAGTTGAGCGCCATCACTGTCTGGTTGTTCTTGGCTTGTCTGAAGTTGGTTTTTGTTCACTTTCCTGGTTGAAAAAAATGTCAGTTTTCAGAATTTGCCTACTTTTGGGGGCTATTATCAGCTAGTGTTGCAGGTGGAAGTGAACTGGATATTGAAGCCAATGGTGAAATCAGATTTGACCAATGAAAAAGAATAAGACACTGACAGAGTGACAAGGGAAAGCTTGCTGTTGCCGAGTGTTTTAGGCCTTATGCAGTAAATGGAAGCTTTTGCTCACTCTGAAAGTCTGTAATAAATCTTTAAGAGATAACTTAAAATCAGTGATGAACATAGAACAATCCGGTTTACATGACCTGTGGCTCAAATTGAGCTCTGAGCTGTTTGCCATACAAACTGACATCTAGAAAGCATGTTTTGGCCACCTGTAGCACCTCTGCTAATGTCATATATGGCTACAAATGAAATGACAATTCACATTAGAAGTCCTAAGAGATATAAAAATATCATTAGAAATATTTAAGGCACTTGTCATCTCTCTTGGTTCCCAAAATAACAGCAATCTCAGTTTGTTCCTATCATATTGTCTGTTTTGAAGCCTACACGTGTTTTGGACAAGGCATGTTACATGAATGAGGGTTCTGAACAGGGGTGTTTAGAATAACCTAATGTCACTTTCAGTCTGATTGCATATGTATGCTTGTCTTTATAAAAGGCTTTAACCCTGCCTCAAACAATAAACAGCACTTGCAAACTGACCGCATGATTTTTCCATCTTTATTTTGCTTGTTTACTTTTCCTATTGTCAAAACCATTTGTATCATTTTCAGGAGTGTTTTCTTCCAAGCAAAGCTTTGGAGGCAAAAGTATTTTTGGAATGAGATGTGATCAGTCTCTTTCATTTTGGTTTTTGTTTTCACTTAGGGGATTATATACCTATAGTTAAATACGGCAAAGCCCTAATTAAAATTTGCTCAAAGAGAATTCACGCTAAATGTCACTGACTCTGAAAAAACAAAAGGATAGTTTACGAATAACTATTTTATATTACTAACTTATATTAGGATATTATTTAACAACAAGCATGGATATTTATTACTGCTTATACTAACAATCTTTTTTTAATATACAGAGCATTTTATTTTTAGATGTCTTCTGCTAAAGTTCTGTTTCAAGAGGTGGCAAGCTTTTCAGACCTGGGGCTGCTATCTACACTTGTTTCTTTCCTCATTGGGAACTGTGCCTGAATTTCTTAATTGAACTGAATATCATTTAGGATGAAAGTTGCAGTAATCTAAGAAGAGATTCCACTGTCTCTCCTTTACTCTCACTTCTCCATACATGGCACATCTTTCCCTCTCAAGATTACATGGGCTATTAAAAATAAAAGAATTGCCTAGAAAAACTATAAGGATTTGAAATGTGTATCTTTCCAAGGAACCACTGTATTCTCTGTGTTGTCACAAGAAAGACTTTGGCCAGCCGCATTTCTTGATGGGTAACATGATTTGAGATCCGAGATGCATTTGAGTAAGTAATCTTCAAACATTACATTTAAAAAAAAAAAAATAAAATAAAAAAAAAATTCCAAACTTCAATCTTATGTTTAGTCTTGTAATGACCAGTACTTTGGCTTTTGGCAGATACCACATCTTTATAAATGAAGATTTGGTGGAGAATGGTTTTACTAGGAGCTGCCTGTGCTAGCTGTGATTAGTGCATTTCTAACTTTATGTAGTGAAAATGTTAATTCCTAACCTTTTAATTAAAAAGAAGAAAAAAAAAATTGAAGTGACATTTTAAAGATAAAATTACCTTCAGTGAAAACCTTACCATTATGGGTACACAGACCCAACTTTAGAGCAAACTGGCTCTAATTTCATGTGTTGCATGCATAAATGATTTATGATATTGCTGAAAGTATTTTACCACTGAAATAACTTTTTTCTCCTTTGTTAGGGCTGAGTATCACGATACTTATTACAGTATTTGCTTCAGTCCACCTGAGTCTCTTTGATGTTAGCGTATTATCCATGAGCGTTAGGGTTACTAGTATCAAAAGGCTGGTGTGCAGCTCGCTTTTTAATATATCTGGTTCTTTGGACAGAGCAATTATATAATTGCTGAATGTTCAATTCTCACATCATCTTTGCAAATGAAAAATCACTGTATGTTGGTCTAATGTTGCTTCCATTTAAGTCAGAAGAAACAAACCTGTCTGAGTTTTTGAAAATTCCCTCTGTAAATTACAGACTTCACTTGCTGCTGGTTGATGTATTCATGTTTTTTATTCCTGCCAACAATATGAGTATATTGGGAAGTATTTACCTCCAACAAAACTTTGCTAGATGCAGCCTTTGTGGTGAGGTTCTGAATCAGCTCATTTCATACTGACTCACACTGAGTCTTACCACATATTTCTTCTTTATGTGGTGTAATAGTTGGCACATTGGTTTCTGCTTGCTTAGTTTGGGAAACTTTATTCGCTTTATTCTGGGCACAACCGTCTGTCATCTTTGTTAAATGGTTGGCATATGTGAAAGAAAGAGACAAAATTCAGCTTTCCGGAGGTGTAACCATATAGCAAAGACTGAGCCTGTATGTTTGACACTTAGATTTTGAAGTATCCATTGCCAAGTTCACTCTGGAGAATCTGACAGTGAATCAGGTGATGGCTGTTCTCCTCTGTTCCTAAAGATCTCTAGCTGTGTCCTTGTCTGCTTCAGTTGCCACGTCATTGCTCTGCAATCAAATGATGGCACGAAATAGGTAAGTGCCCTCTTTTTGTTTTTAAGTGACATTTCTGATTCATTACTTCTAGTGTACAATTGAAATGCACAGTTTGCTTTTTTTGGTGTTTTTATATGTACACCTGGTAACTGTTACATTTCACTCACTAGTCTTTTTCTGCTATTTAGTTAAAATTTGTTTTCTGCATTCCTTCCTTCTTCTAGTAATGGGAATAAAGCAAAACAAACAGGATATGATTGTGAGAGAACAACAGTCTAAAGATGTTACTGTGGGACTGTGCCTATGCGAACAACTCTGTGTGACAGGTGAGCATTGTTATACACAAACACATCTAAATGGCTTGAAGGACCAAGATGTCTTCTGGTTTGGAGCCTTCTTGGAGGTAGTCTGTGACTGTGAATAACAGAGATTTTTTGATTTCCTAATGCCGCTTTAGCAGTATTAGGTGGTTCGAGAATGTTGTCTTACCTAAAATAAGTTAATGCACATTTTACTTGTAATATTATCAGAATAACCTACCAAGGTATTGGATTATATGTTAGGCCCAAGAAAAACGCCTTCTTCAAATAATTTATAACCTAGTCTTAAGAAGTCTGAAGAGTATTTTCTTTGGCATTTCTTACGTGAGAATATTCATGATATACTCCACGCTCCTACTTCATCAAAACTGGTTGAATTAATGTATTGTCTGTATGCAGTACTGAAGCAGCTGAATCTTTCTAGAAGTTACCTTTTAGGTTAGGTGACTCTGATGGACTTGCCTCTGGTGGTGTTGTCAACCTGAAGCTGACCCTTTCTTAGACTTGCTGACAATTAAATTAAGGTTTCAGATCAGGATTTTCACAAGCCTTCAAGGAGCAGATATTTTTAAGGACGAGCTAAGTCGTGGTCATGGCACATTCACAAAATATCATCATCATCTCGGCATCCTCAGCATTTTAAGGGAACAGTATCTTGGAAAATATGTTTAATTCTAGGTTTGTTGTGTTCATAGGTTTTAATGTAAAATGTGTTCTACGTTATCACATTACACGCAGTGTTTGGGCTGTGAGAGCAAGTTCCTCTATGTGTTCAAAACATACTTTCAGCAAAAGCTTAAAATTTACTGCAAGTATTTTGCATTCTGTTGGAATTTTTTGCTGCCAATTCAAAACCAAAAGTGTAAAATAAATATATAGAAAGGAATCTGTTCAGAAATGTCAGTATTAAATGTAGGATTTTATCTGGAATTAAAGAGTAGCTTTATAGACTTCTTTCAATCATACTCTGGAGAAAATCAGAGGCAGAAGAGTGCAGCTTAAGAAATTCTACATTACTCTTACATTTGAATGGGAGAAATCAAATAAAGAATACCAAGGTAACTGAAATGGATATTGCTGGCGTAATTTTTATCTGTAATTGCCCTCCTGCTTTTAAATTAATGCTATTTTTGCAGCTGAGTATTTAAGATTCAATATAGGGAAAACAAAGAAAGGAGATTTCTGAAGGTAGTCTGTTTATTCATTTCATAAGCTTCTCTGCTTTTATAAGGCCTTTGGAACAATGTATGCACTCAATTATCTAGCATTCAGTGCATCTACCAAGTAAGTAGACAGTTGTGGACTTCAGGGAGTTTTCAAACACACATGCTGCTCAACCATAGCTATTTTCTTTTACCTAGGAATTGTTTTCAGAAATTCCCATATAATGAAATTTCTGTTTAAGTTGATAGCTGCAAATGAGGGCACAGTTGCTTCATTTCCTTTTGACAATAAGCCAAATTCATCCCTAGTGGAACTACCTTGATTTAACTCTACTTGAGCTAAGCTACACTGGGGATAAATTTGGCCCGACTTGAGATTTTTTTTATTCATCTTTTCTTTAATTTCCTTTCACTTAGTAGTCAATTTAGGGCTAGTCAGAGGATTACAATGCAAGAGAGGGGAAAGGCAAACTTCTCTGCTCAAGAGTCATTTCCTTTCTAATACCCTACTGATTTAACTATGACTTGCAATGTGTTTCAGGTAGCCAAATTTCAACATCAATTTTGGAAGAAAGTTCACTATAGTTTGAGTCTCCTTTCTTGGCTACTTCCCAAACCACCAAATCACCACCTACTATACAATGCACTTATTATGAAAGGCAATGGAAATGTCAGTGCACTGGGAAATTATTCGGATAAATTGCAGTTATCAGCTGATGCCTGATATGGTTAGCTTGAGCTCCGCAGATTACACACCTCTTTGGCCATTACTTCAGGTAATGGTGGGGCTGCAAGATCTCAACACCTATAATGGCTGCCATATCTTCTCCCCAGCTATGGCCTGCTGTAGTTGGGTTTCTGAGAGTCTCGTGATTTCTGTCCACATAGTGTTCCTGCTGGTCTTTTTTTTTTTTTTTTTCCTTTGTTATAAGTTTTGGTTATTGTGGGTTCACACCCAATAACTTTCAAGTCTGAGCAAAAGCTGAAAGCATCATTCAGCCAAAACCACTACCGAGATGTATGTGGTTTTCACTTGAAACTGTAAATCTGCGATGTTCACTGAAGGGTTAGCAAATGTGGCCTGAATGTCATACCTCTAGCAACCCTCCCAAGTCAGGCTGATTCTGGGTTTCATTATGAAAGGTTTCCACAGCTCTCGCTAAGCCCTCATTTTCCACTTTCAGATAAATGCTTTTTCAGCTGTATTTATAAGGCTTAAGAGGGGAAAAAAAAAAACCCAAACCACAACCTGCCTGCCAGCTGTTAATGTTAATCACAAGTTTATATCATAAGCACATTCTGAGTCTTATCCTCTTTCCATTCATGTCAGTGGTAAAGCTTTCAACATCAATGGCAATAGGAGCAAATATCACAAAATGTAGGAATACACTCCCCGTTTAAATAGAAAAAATAGTGGTCTTCCTTAAACTAAAAAAGTCAGGAATAGGATGCTGTACTTCATGTTTTGCTCCATTTGCACATTCACTTTTGCACCAAGAAGTACTTAGTGGCAAAGCAGAAGCAAGCACAAGTTTCACCTTCATGATGCAATGATTTGCATTTTCTTATGGGCCATCAAAATATACGTTACTGCAGGGCCTTTGACATAAGGAATCAAAATACATGATATAAAGAATGAATATCTATCTCTTGTGCTAAGAAAGAAGCCCAGATCCATCACTTTTGAAGCAGCTGCTGGCTGATAATTTTCTGGAGCTTTACACAGTGGAAACATTCTGTTATCTATCAAAATGGAAATTAATATTGTATTAAAAAAAATAATTTATTTCAAAGTAATTATATTTAAACATTTAGTGAGGTCTGGTGAGTTTGGTTTGTGGTTTGTTTGGTTTTTTTTTCTCAAATCAAAATGTAAAGGATTTAGTCTGTAAGGCATGCTGCTACATTTGCCATTTGGTTTATAAAGTTTAGTAAGTTCATATTTTACCTATCTGGAAGACAAGCTTCATTGAAATTTTGGAAATCTGAACAAATGCTCTAGGCCTTCAGACTGTGCTAATGAATGTTTTACAGGAAAGTAGAAAAGTAGGTTTTGGGACTATGAGACAGCATAGGAGGTTTCAGTTTATGCCTGTTTCAGTGGTTTACTTTTAAAAGTTACTAAGTAAAAATATATATCCTAGTTTCCCTGTTGATATAATATAGCTAATATAACTTTACCTGAGAATATGCTGAAACTTAGTTAACTAAAACATTCCCAGCTCTATTGCAATAACATACAAAAATAATTGTGTTCTCACCAGTTTTATTTTGTACAAAATGCTATCTTCAAAACCTCTTTTTTTTCTTTTTTTTCCCCCTATTTTTAGTAAATACTAAATCCTAAAGAAATGTCACCGTTAATGCCATTGTTAAAATTCACCCGTAAGGGCATTCCATCATAAATATCATTGGTAACAGTTACATCTTTTTGGAGCAGTTTGAATTTGAGGCCACAGTATGCCGTATTTTCTGAAAGTTATTTTCATGTATCCCTCCTGCTCATGTCTTTGAAACATATCTGTAAGTGCAACAGAAAGCTGTGACTACGTTTTCTTGTCTAATCATGGCTGTGTCATGCCTGCATAAATTGTAGTAGTTCTTGAATAGAATGTGGAATGCTACCTTTTCTGGTAAATCTCATCTCCTGCTGGTTGGTTACCTCTCCTCCTCCGCACAAAGAAGAAAGTTAGTGAAATGAATGGTTGGGGAATCTTACTTATCCTTAACTAACCATAGCTGTGTGAATGAGAATAATAAATATATTCTGGCCCTTCCCAACTTTCTCTCTGCTACTCAGTCACTAATTCCCAATTCTGTGCAATGCTAATGTAAATATTTGACTGTGTGCAGTGATAGTTCTGGTTATATTATTCTATTATTTGGTTAGTGTTAACTTTTTCATTTGGTCTTCAGTGCAGCAAAGCAAAACGGGACTGCAGAAGCATTCACTTTTAAAGTAACTTACCTGGAGCTGAAAAGATCTGGAGTTTAATGGAAGTTAATAACTTTTTATGTTTAGAATTATGATCTTCCATCTAGCAATGAAATAACTGGTGAAGCAGTGCCTAAGATGAAAATCAAAACAAAAAATGGAGGCGCTGAATGTCAGGATTGAATGCAGAGCGTTTTGGGTACCCAGCAAAGGCTGAGTGAAGCACTGAGGAGTGGAATCCTCATCCATCCAGATGGAGAGTTGCACTTTACTTGAAGTTTTGGCAATGTCTTTTGCAATGTCTTAGGTTACCCTCTGCTAAATGAGCGTCTTTCATCTGAGCCCAGCTTTCTCTACAGTCAGATGTGAACAGGCAGAATGCTTACTGTAAAAAGCAACCAATCCCCCCCAGAATCCCTCTAGGACCAGCTGGTAAATAGACATATATATGTTTTCGAAAAAAAGCAAGATTAAACTCCATATTTGCATGTACATGCAAGCTCATGTAACATCATTGCATTTCTCTCTATGTTTTAAGAAATGTTTAACCAGGAGCCCAAGTAATTACTTTAAAAAGGTGCAATTTTTTTAAGTCCGACTACTAGTCAAATCCAGTTGAAACACGGCCAGTTGAAATGGGCAAAGAGAACCCCAGAGTAAAATTACGCAGTGTTTAACTATGTGAAACGTGTCTGGCTGCCCATACACAGTTGCAAATAACTCTAGGAGAATCTGAAGAACTCGGGCTGCCCAGGGAAAAGGAAGAAAAATGACTATTTATTATATCAATTAAGCCCAAAGGGAAAATGTCATAATTAAGGAGTCTAGAGTTTTAGGCTTGCTTTACAAAAAAAAAAAAAAAAAAGAAGAAGAAGAAATCGAAAGACAAAGAAATCCCAATCTGATCTTTAAAATGACATGTATTTATTTTAAATGAATGATAATGATACAAGACTACCCTCTTCTGAATTGTGTTTTCAGCTCCTGGAATCCCGCCCTGAGACCCCTTAGTGTCCATTAGCAGATCCATTTTCTACCCTTAAACTATGTATTCTTATCAAAATGTTAATTCTTCCAAGCCTTGGAAAAATCAGTCTGATACACTGTGTATTTTATATGCCAAATTATTCCACTTTAATGGAAAAAGAACAGAAATGTTAAGGAATTCATGTGTATCTGAGTTGTGCACATCAATCTTCTAAGGCAGCACATAACAAAGGTCAGAAATAGCCTAGTGCTGTGTTTTGTGTAGCTCATCATTCTATGAGAAAATGTGCCCAAGTTCCTCCTAAAACATTGTTTTCAAGCATGGTTACTACTGAATATATTTCTAAATGACAAGATTTATTTGTCTGTATTTTGATATGTTTAGGGGAAACTCAGCCTGACAGTTAGAGGAGGCAGGAAGAGGGAACCACAACAAGTTCCACCCAAACACAAAATGTCATCTCTTCCCCAGCTAGGATAGAGAAGCATCCTGATGAAAAAAAGAGCAGACATTTAAAAGTTTCTGACATGTGTCACAGATGCAGCCATTGAGCCAGTGTTCCTGATGTAGCTCGAGATGACAGCATCCAAGCCATTGGAACTGGCTGCGGGACATTCAAAGTTTGGTGTGTGTCGCATTTAATCCTTGTCATGGCACATCTAGAGAATAAAAAAGACAAATGGACACGGGCAGTAGTGATAGTTCAAAAAACCTTAAAATAAAGCTTCCTAGTCTAATTGATATTATCAAGCTGTGCTAACATTTACCAGCCACCAAGTAGACAGACAGGAGGTCAGCACCCTTTTTTTCTGCAGTTTTCCCCCAAGTCAGAAGGATAAGTCTTTCAAGCTTTCTCTAAGGGTGACCCAAATACATGAACTGTTTACTCAGAAATAGAACTGACTTGCTGAAGATACTCCTTAATAATCAAAACATATAAAGACAAAAAGGCTTCAACCACTGATGAAGCAACTTGTTGTGCATGGCCCATGTTATTTATTTACACTAGCTTAGGATACAGCCAATAATGATCATGTACGAAAGAGCTGATAATTTATTGATTGTATTTCCTCTGGATATTTTACAACCTTCATTTCTGATTATACCCTTGGAAAGCTGAGACGCAGGCAGAATAAAATAACATCCTTTTTGAGTTACCATGTTCGCATCTTCTTTCAAGTAGTGTGTCTTTTAATGCTGACCCAAAAAGTTTGTGTAAATAAATCTGATTGTGCGCAGTGGCTCAAGGACTGCAGCACAGATCACTTGAATCAACAGCTTCACATCTAGGTTGCCAGAGAATTTATAGTCAGCAGCCCATTAGCTTGTCATTGATTGCAGGAGATGAGTGCCTGCTCCTCATCTAACTTCCAGGGGAAGTTAGGGGATACTTTTCCATTTAGCAGCCTGGGAGGTGAATAAAGAGGATTCAATTTTAGCATTTTCCAAATACAATCAACCTCTGATAATGTGAATCCCCTGGCAAGTTAAAAAAAAAAAAAAAAAAAAAGAAAATCTTTTGTATTAAAAAGTCAGCAGTACCTACAGGCTATTAGGCTGGTTTCTACTTAAATCTTTTGGCTACCTAGGCATAGTGATAAATCAAGCATGGCTTTAACAGTACTTCCTTTTTGTGTGTTAAAACAGACTCGTAAGACATCCACAACGTTATAGATGTTACGGTGGTAGAAGGAAAGTTTCAATAAAGGGACATGTTTAATATACACATTTTTTGTACAGTTTTATTAGGTAATTGACAAATATATTCGTTAACCTCCATTTATCCATCACATTGTTGGGAAGGAATGTTGAATTGCTTTGTTGTCTGAAACTCAAAATTTTTTTTTAAGCAGTCTTTCTTCTCTTTATCTTTGCATGCAGCAGCAGAGCCAAAAGCTGGAAAGCATTGGTATGTTTCTATCCTAGGTAAGAAATATGAAAACAATATATTCCAACAGACTATTTTTATTTTTTTTTCCCCCTCTCTGGTAAAGAATAGCTTTAGGGGAAGTCAAGTTAATGTGCTAACATAGACCTGACCACTGAATGTTTTGAGGTTCTCCTTTTGACAACCTTAATACTAGCTACATGGACATTCAAATTTGGTAGACTTGGTTGTCCTCTGGAAGAAAAGAATGCTCAGAACTAAATATCTCAATTTCACATGATATCTTATGCTTTGGAAGGTGTGTTCATGAGATATACACCTCGTGAACCTCTTCCTGTGTCTAAATTAGAGAATCCTGAAGCTCATAGTTCAGTGGGGAGGTTGCAGCCGGCACCAGTGTTGCTGAGGGATAGAGCAGGTAGCTGCTGACTTGCTCACAAAGGCTCTCTGCATAGGGCAGATAGTTCCCTACTGAAGGGAAAACAGGTTAGCTTGAAAGTCTGACTGTTCTGCATGTGGCAGGTAAATTTGAGCTCCTATGGGACGTTGATCTTGCCTCCAGAATTCTTCTCCTGGAAGTTGAGGGCCTGCAGGGACAGCAGAAGAAAACCCAGGTAGTATATCTTTCTGAATGACACCTCACAGAAGAAATAAGCCTTGGTCATTTTTTCATCTAGGTCTGACTAACAGCATAAGTGTAAATCAGTACGGCTCTGTGACAAGCCAAGTTATATCTTGAAAGACAAACCACATCCCTTTGTCCTCATTTACAGTGGCACAAGGTGGTACCATTGATGGCAGAAAATGATATTTGAAAATGTTTTGCCGAAGCCATGGACTGTTTGTGTGTCGTGGAGATTGATGCACAAAAGATTTGGAATGGGAGAGCGTGGTGTAAGCTGAGATACTAGATTCTTTGCTCTTTTTGCTGACATTGAAAAGTCCTCCTGTTAAGCTGCTTGGATTGTGGAAATGTTGTCCCTGTACATCTACCTTCTGCAAAAAAAAAGCTTTTGTACATATTATGCTCCTACATACAGTGAACTTAGAAAGTAACAACAGAAAAACTAGTATGAGTAAAGGTATAGAGGAGAAAAGGCTTGGGCAATGCCTCATTCTTTTACAGTATTTACAGTGATGAACAGTATAAAAAGATGTAGTGGGTGGAAATTTTTTTTTAAAAAGCAGTGTTTATAATATGGGTGCCTATAGTTGGCAATCTTCATAAATCATATATAAATATTTAATCATCTTGGATATTGACTGTGTTCCAAGGGGCAGAGTTAAGATTGTGGCAGAAAGCCTGTTCCTAAATTTGTTTCTTCAGTGTGTATCATCTTTCTGTTGAAGACAGGCCATGGTCATCTTCCCCACTATCATAAATGAGCCATCATCTCAAAGAAACGAGACTAATGTGCAGGAGAAAGACCACTCAAATGATCAGGTTGGATTCTGTCTACTCATTTTTGTGCCGTTGCAGAACATGTTTGCATATTTGACAGCAACATAAGTTCATTATTTCTCTCTGCAACAGAAACTAAGTTTTCTTTTCTGCCAGATAGTTCAAGAGGATTTATGTCAGCTAGAGATTTCCCATTTGCCTTAACGGGAGTTACCCTGCACTGTACAATAGATTGGTGGCACAGCAAAGGAAGATAAGTCAAAAGACCCCTAGAGAGCAATGTTAATTTTAAATGTTTCTCTTTTCTTATAACAACTTCCATAGTATTTTATGCATTATGAAATGCCTTATTGAGTTAATTTGCTGCATTGTAAAATAAAGCCATAATTATCATTATTAAGTGTAATTAACTGTACATCTGATCACTGTGAAGGATGGAAAAAGACAAATATAGTATGAACACACTTTTAACACCATAATTACTGGTCTGTTTATATTGTCATTGTTAAATATGCATATGGTAAATAATTTGATTTAATGTGTTGAACCATGCTGTACTTGGCTTATCCTATGCCGATTACAAAGACCCAGTCTTTTCTAGGAATATTTTTGACTCAACAACTTTACAACCCTGTAAAGTTTTTTTTGGGGCCACTTCATAATGTCCACCATTTCCTAGACTTGTATTTTTTAGTAAAATTTTTTTAAATTACTTATGTTCTATGATTCTATCTATTTAAGCTATAGAGTCAAGACTTCCAATGGTAAATCTAATTCAACGGAGATTCAGTTGGAAAACAGTCTTTGCCAGGAAAGAGGAAGGAAAATAATCTTATGCTCTGCAGCCGTAAGTAACAATATTGTCAACTAGATTCTGTATGTTAATGGAGCAGCCTTAACTGCAGGGCCAGAATGAAGTTACTAGTTTTGCAGGTCTGTTGAGGACCTGTGATACCCACACTGGTTGTCTGGCTAGTGAAAGGGAGTAGTGTTTCAAAGTTTTTGTCGCTTCAAAATGTCAGTCTTAGTAAAAGCTTTCCCCTTTAAGCCTCATAAATTAAGATAGGCCAAAGCTTGGAAGACTTTCTAAAACTAGATAAAATGAACTGGATCTTTTCTTCTTTTGGGAATTAAGCATTTTTGTCTGCATTGATTAAAGAGTCTAAATTCAATGAGATTGTTTGGGAAATGAGCTAATTAATGAGAAAAGATTTCAGGATTTGGCACCTTTGTAGCAATGTCATGGACTTAATGGGATTATTGACCAGGGGAAGAGGTTGCAGGACCTCACCATAGGCAGTTTATGTAAAAGAATCCATTTAACTTGCCTCTGAAATTAAAACACTGTAATGATTTCTGAGATCTGCCTCTTGTTCTGGTCAGGTGCCATCTCTTTTTCTGCAGCACCATTACAGCAGCATTATTTGTAGTATTTTCTGCTTAGAGTGTTGCTGATTCCCAGAAGCATCAAATTTCCAGTTTCCCTTGAGATCTGGTAGTGATGTAGCTGAGGTTTGGGGTGCTTTGTTTTGGTTTATTTCTATGACAGTCATTACAGTAAAGTAGCAGTTACAAGAAGGTTTCAGTGAGGAGCATTTAGAGGGGTGCTAGTGGGAAATGTAACGAAAAATGGGTAAGCAACTTACAGTGGTGCCAGACTTTTTCCTGTACTCTCTCACAAAGGTTGATTACCTTTTTTAATATAATAAAGGATGAAATGGTTAAATACATCACAGTTTTGCCAATAATAGGTGTTGGTGTATAAGTCTAACTGGCAGTCAGACTGCCCAGGTTATTGATTTTACTGTCTAATGGCTGAAAGAGATGTTATCTTGATTAATTAGAAGCCAAAAACAAATGCATCTTGCTTCTGTTAGCTCTCCTGGCATTTGCTTTCTTTTTTTCCTCCCTCGCCAATGTTGTACATGAACCTTTAAAATGTTTTAAACTAAAAAGCTATCAAGGTCAGCAGTATACAAGCCCTAGTGACTTTATTTCAGCTGTCAATGAGTCCTTAAAGCATTACACTGATTGTGATGGTGCAAGGTACTCTTTTAACGCACAAGGCTATTCATTTAACTTCAAGAAATGAAAATCCAGAAGGCTATTATTCTTAGTGCTGTTGAAGTAACTTATCACCTCTTTATGGTATTGGGAAGAAATGCTGACATGCTATCTGAGTATTACTTTATCTATTTACTGAAATCACATTTTCCTGTTGTGGAGTGTTTAGTGTTCTGCAAAGGTGTTTAGTACTTAACGTGAATAAAGACCACTGCAACAGGGAAGCATAAAAAAGTAGACAAGTTCTATTAGCTACTCTGAATTATGATACCAAAAAAATGATAGCTGATAGTCTAGAGTTAGTCAGCATAACAAAACCTGTAGAGTTATAATATATCATATTAATAATCACTTCCTGATGTTTAACATCATACTCTCAAAATGCCAAGCTCTAAGGAAAAAAAGAAAAAAAGAAATCTTGCTGCATTTATAAACAGTTTAAATCTCACAGAGTTTACTTCAAGCACATGAATAGTCATTCATATTTACTGTAGTTTTATTTGTTTAATATGAGCATGATCTAGACCAAAAATTAGCTTACAAAGTATACAGAAATATAATATATATTGCACATGCTGTTGTGAATCAAAGTGAAATTGCCCTGTTTGCATTTCATAACTTTAGAAGAGATGTCGCAAGTTGTCACAACTGGTCTGATGCTGAAAATTGTATAAAAATACCAGGAATGTATTTCATACCTTTTCAAAATCTTGGTAATCTCATAAATGCAGTGAGTTTCTGCTCATAATAGTATGCAATGTCTTTTAGAAAAACACAAAACACTGACACAAACTTTGCTGCATCATCTATTGAACTTTTACATGACTTCCTTTCTTCTTACTGCACTACAATATTTTAGCATACAGTTTATCTGTTTATCGGGTTCTCAATTCTCTCCTCTAGGTCTTGTTGTCATGAAAGATAGTGTCTAAAGAAAGATGGCCTACAGCAATGCACGATTTATAGGTATGGAGTGCTTTAAGTAACCAATTTGTAAAGCTTCAGACTCAATTTATGTCCTGTTTTTCCCATGGACTTTACCTAGAAAAAGTGTAAAATGCACAAGACTTCTACTTAACTACAGCTCCCATTTTGCTTGGCAACTTAGTATTCACAAAAAAAAAAAAAAAAAAAAAAGCCAGTTCAGTCCAAGCAAAGATCTGCAAGTGTTTCCTGAAATAAGGACGTAAAAGGACAGGATGTAAGTCAAGGTAGCCCTGTGGTCATTTAATTGGCATTGTTATAATTTATGCAGGTCCACGCAACTTCTTGCTGTGCTATTGAATAAAATGAGAGGTTACCACAAGAACTACAATGTCTATGGCCATTTTTTGCTATAAGCCTGCAAAAAAAACTATTGACCTCAGTTTTATTTAGTTGAAATTCACAATACAATTGCAGTAAATTTAGTGCTGCTGATAGGTGTCAGATTGAGTGCATTGGATAGTGCGTTTAAGATTATCTGTCTTGTGTTTTACTGTCACCAGCATCTCTTGTCTCTGATCTGAAAGAGCTTCATCTAGGCAAGGGTATAATTCAGTATATGTTTTTTATTTGGAGACTATCTGTGAGGGGGTGCCCACTAGTACCAGTTGTAATGCAGAACCTTGATCGGTAAAAAATGGGACTGAAATTCACCCTCTATCAGTTGTACATAGTATGTGTATGGTATGTATATGGTTGTTTCCGTCCAGAAGAGACAATGACTTCTTGCCCTGTTATGAGCCACCACATCCATTTCAAATTCTTCGACAGACAAGGAACTGAACTGGAGCGCAAATTAGTACATACCGAGGAGTGCATACGTAGGTTGGTGTCGTGATCATCATCATTCTTATTACTCTGGTTTCTCTGTGAGTGCAACTCAAATCTGTTAAGAATCGACAAATTCTATCACAGCATAGGTGTTCCAGGGTCTAATCTTAAAAAAAAAAAAAAAAAAAAACACAAAAAAAACAAAAACGAGATAACTAACAATGCCCAGAGATGCTTAAAGCCTTCTTTATGGGTACAAATGAAATACTGAACGAATAGAATGTATATTTATATATGTATATATATATACAAATATTGAAAAATGGAGCAGAGCAACTGGATTTTTGTTAGGTGGTGCATAAGAGTTTACACCAGCTCGTGTTATGGCACAAACCAGGGGCCCTGAAGAGGTGAGCTTCTAGGGTACCAGGATGCTATAACCTGAACCTGGGCTCTGATGGAGGTGAGAGTGTCACATTGACCAGGTCTTCTCTTTTCCTCTAGCATTTCCCCTCATTTCCAGGATGTCTCCCTCCTCACAGCAGTACTCCTGATTTCCTTGCTCCAAACGAACATTTTTATTCTGGGCAATATCACCCACCATTTGTGGAATAAAGGAAAATATAAACTGTAAAATACTGATTCTGGAAGTTTACATGAGGGAAATACAAAGTCTTTCTTCTGAACCTTGGAATGTCTGTCAGAGACCTGCCTCAGCTGTTAAGAAGGGCCCGGCTAATGCAGTCAGGTTTGTTCCATCTGCCACAGCTTTGAGTGACAGCTATGGCCCAGTGCACATCCAGTGAAAACTAGCATCAGGGAATGACATACAGTTTGATAACATAAGATGCTTAGGTTTTTTGGCTCAAGTGAGATGTTCAGAGCTAATAGCCCTGTGAGCAGAGTTTCAGCTGTGATCTGTACCTTGAGATATCGGTTGTGTCTGGCTCAGGAAAAAGGGGAAAGAATGAAAGCTTATTTCTGGAAAGGTTTCCGATGAGCAGCATTTGTCATTGAAGGGGAAGATGGGTATAATTAGCTTGTCAGTCTAGTTTGGGCTGAGCTGGCTTTCTGTGGTAAGAAAGATGGACTAACTGCCAGAAGAGCTGACAGGCAGTCGATAATGCAGCAATTAATGTCATAAATAATTCTGGAACCAATTATATCAAAATGGACTCCAAGCTTTAAAAAAGGAACAGAATTCTCTTATTCTTCCTGCTAACAGCAAGAAGCAGCTTTCATTTTTCTCCGTAATTACTTTTCATTGTATATGGCAATAAAGTAGGGCTTTTCTGTCCATATTTAAAACTTGTCTTTCTTGCCTTCCCCCACCTCCGAAACACTCTTTACCCCATAGGACAAGGTTGTTACAGCAGATCTTCACTGAGGTGAATGTATAATCTTTTCACATGGCTGTTACATGATAATTTCTGCTGCACCTAAATGACCAAGAGCCAAGTTTTCTCAAATGTTATGGGCAATGACAGCAGAAAGCACCAAACAATGGCATTTGAAAATAGAGACATTTGTGAAATGAATTGATTTGTCTTATTATGTTAAAGGTTGCTCTGACTTGCTTACACTGAACTTATTGATTTTTTTTTTCCTTCCTTTCTTCCTGTACAGTTACAGCTACGGAATGTGAGCCAAGCTGTTCTCTTTATGCTGCAAACACGATTCAGAACAGCCCTGTGAGTTAATGGTCATTTCATTACAAAACACACTAACTTACAAACACTCACTAGAATGATATTCTCCTTAGCTGTTTCTTCATGTGCTGTAATACAGATGTGGGTAATACAAAGCCTGTACTGGCAAAACCCTCACAATACTGCTTTTGCTAATGGTCTTTTCTGTAGTCTCATCCGCTTTTTTTTTTTTTTAAATGTACTGTAGAAGTAGTAAATTACTGTAGCATTCATTCACAGCTTTGTTCAGAGCCTGACAAACGTTTCCAACTTTTCAACTATGGTGGCATTTACTCCTGGGAGGCTGGGGAAAACAGTTCATGAAGTTCCCACTATTCAAAAACCAGAAACATCTGTTGGTGTCACACACAGTTTGTTGGCTGAGTCCAGGAGTAAAGAAATCCTGTAGCTCTTTACTTAGCAGTAGGTGTCAGTATGGTGAGTGGTAATTACAATAGAGAGTTTTAGAGGATACACGATAATTAAGCCAGCTAACAAAAACATAAACACTGACATTTGCCATACTTAAAACCAGAAACATGTCTGCTGTGTCTGTACGTTGTTTCAGACTGTTACAATAGAGCCATAACTACTTTAATCAAGCTTTCAAGCAACAAAGACTTTCAGATTTTGGATATACAGCTCGCTATTTTAGCAGAAAGAATGAGAGAAGGAATGAGAGTGATCTGTTGCGTGCAAAGCCCAGGCATACAGTTGTTCAGAGCTGGGAGAGCTAGGTTCCCTTTCAAGCCCTGCTACAGGGATGCTGGTGAGTGACTGCCAGGAAATCAGTGTATCTGTCATCACAGCTTCCCCATGATAGAGGGATAGAGAATGATCACCTCGCAAAGGCAGTGTGCATATTAATGCATTTAAGATCTTTATAAACACTTGGAGATTGTAGGAAAGGCCAACAGAAATTCACTGTTACTGAGGGGAAAGACCATCTGTTTCACATCTGATTAAGAACTGTATCTTGTTTCTGCTCTGCAGCTCAGCAAGGCCTGAAAACAAGGAGATATGTTTAAACAATACTATCTCAGTTAAACTGTAGTGTGTATAAATGAAACTCAGATTTGGTCCAAATGACTCACCTTTTACAGCTCATAGCACTTGTTACAAAAGGTAGTGTTAAGATTTTTGGCAGAGTCTTTGCAGGTCAGCTCTGTAGCCCTTCAGTGGTCTTGCTGTCATCATTTTCTTTGCTATGCTTCTGCATTTCTAGTGAAAACACTTTACTGTCCTCATGCCTCTGACCATTTCTATTCAATAGAAAGGAGGATTCAAAGCTTCCCTTGTATTCATAGGAATGATTTCAAGCATAAAGGTAAAATCAGTTTGACCTAGTCTGCAAAGGGTGGTCTAGTAGGTGGTATGGCTATTTTGTCTGCAGAACTCCTATTGACCTCCATTCTGGGGAAATTAATTTCCATGGTAAAGTGGACTTTATAAACAAGCCAGGTGATTTAGCATAAAATGGCAGAGTAAATGAGCTTAATTTACCCACCATCATCTGCAATGCTACCTTGATAATTTAGCTTTTCTGTTCTAACTGCCAATATCATTGATGCTACGTAGGAAACTTATGGCTGAGTAACTACTATGCCTGAAGCAAGTAACAGGTTTCTAGTTCATCAGGAAGGTGAGTTTGTCAAAGATCATTTAATATTACCTAAGACTTCTAGTATCATCAATTGTACTTAAAAATACAGAAAGAGTTTTATTTTATTCTTAAATAATTTTAAATCTTAATTTTTATTAGGTATGTTTTGATGATTCCTAAAGAAAGAAGTGAAAATCCTATGAGAGATTTTGTAGTCCTGAAAGGTAAATACCGGGTAAACTAATGGCACTACTTACTTAGATATTGCTGTTCCTTTTTCTTCTAAATGCCTGAAAATAGCTCTTTGTAGTGGTGAAGTACAGAATCCAGTGACTTTAGCACCTTGGTTTACCTCAAGGTAGAAGATATTATCTAGTTTTATTTTGTGCGTGTCAAGGTGTTACGTATTTTTATCTGTTGTTTGAAGTTGTACACTAAAATTCCAAGCTCTTATGGCTACTTACTACCGAGACCATTGAAATCATGCATACTTGTTATAACTTAGTGAATTTAGCGTGATAATACAGTAATGACTTGATTTTCGTCACAGTCTAGCATAAACAATCTTTTGGATTAACCTTGGCATATTCAAGAATGCAGTGCCCTATGTCTGAAACACAAATGCTGGGGAAGCAGTGATTTCAGTGGAATAATATCACACAGAGAAATGGGAAGGTGAAGAAGGGACAAGAATTCAGATTCAGTAGGTAGATGAAAGAAGCTCACAGACATCAATATAATTGATGTGATTTTCAGTTACTTTTTTTTTTTAATGGCCTACTGATTTACATAATCAAATAAATTTTTAAACATACTCCTCCTCTTTTCTTTAGGTCTAATTAGCTGCCAGTCACATCAGAGTTGGGTTTCCTCTGCCTTTTACCACAGACCTTCTTTTGCTACATCACTGTTTGCATTTCTTAGATCTAGCTTGTCAAAAAGGCCCAGCATGTCCAAACAATGACAGATTTTTCTGAAGCACGGTTCTCTACCATGCAGCTAATTAAGAAGCCATCTGATGGTGGGCAGAGGATGGAAGGGAAGGGGAGGGAGGGGAGGATAGATGAAAAAAAGTCTTACTAGTTCAGCACATCTAGATCTTTGAAATCTAGTTGTACATGTCACAAGCATTGATTCTTGAGATTTGAAAACCTGGCCTTCATTAGGTACTTAAGTTGGAACTGAGACTAATGTTGTTTTCATTGGAGCATAAGCTCAGAGGGCAATGACTTTTCACGTGAGTTCATACAGCACTGTATCTGAAGGGAATTTTCTGAATGACTTTAATAGAAACAGTAAATAATAGAGCATGAGTGCACAGGATATGAGTTTCTCCCTAGCACTTTTCTTATTGTGAAGAGTGTTTTATCATCTATGGTGTCTCCAGCAGCCAGACCAACATGCACTAATTTTTAAAGCATCTATCATACGTTATGGTTTTGGTAGATAGGCATGCTTAAAAATGTTTTGGTTCTTGGTATATATTTTCTTTATTTTTCTGATGCTTTCTAGATCAGTTCTTGAAATTGCAGGAAACTGAATAAGAAAAAAAAGGAACATAGAACAGGTTAATTGTGAATGTGCTAGTTACTCATTAGCGCAAAACCTAGTATGTACTATAACGTTAGCAGTTCGATTAACCTATCTTTGGATAAGAAGAGAAGGAAAGTAAGTCTTGCTGAAGAAAAAGTGAAAGGAAAATGAGGCAGGTGTGTAGAGTGCTGTCTACTACAACAACATGGGGACTGTTGTCTACCAAAGTACCAGATTTTGTACCAGCTAAGTTATGAGAGATGATGCTAGCACTTCTATTAATGCTGGTGGTATAGGCTTTGTGGAGAGATGAATGATTCATATTGTTGAATGCAGCAAATTGTTTTATTTTACACAATTCTTGATTAAAGAGAACGGACATCTAACTTAGTCTTATTACGAAGTTACACATACTCACCAAAACTCTGCTCTTGGAGTTTATTTTATGTTTGTAATAGCTTTGACTTTCTTGGTTGTTGAAGGGAAGCTTAAAAATTAACCAATCCTGTGCCTCTCCCCAAGATCCCCTCTAATACTGCTACTGAAGTTACGCATTTTTAATGTTTTGGTTTTTGAAGAGGAATAATTCACCACAACTTCAGTTCTTGGAAACAACAGTCTGGCATTTCTCTGGATGAGCAACAATGTCAGGTTGGATGAAAGATGAAAAAGTGTGGTCTAATGGAAATATTAAGCCTGTTTATGGCATAGGAACCAGCTACTCTGAGGTAAGACCTGAGTGTGAAGCTACACTGGGACTCAAAGAGCTACTATCTTCCAGAACTGAAAAAAAAATAAGAAAAGAAAAGAAAAAAAAAAGACAGCACAGCCAAAAGATATACAAAGAAATACAAGAGAGTGATGCTGAGACTGTCTTTTCTCATTAAAAGCAGAATCAGTTGATAATATGGTGCTAGCTACCTTTCTCTCAGGAGATGTAATGCTTGCATGCTGTTCTTCTAAATGAAAGAGTAGTAAAGTCACTAAAAGAATTAGGGCATCCTGAAAGCACAATGATGTTATCTCATCTAGTTCCTCTTCAGAGTGGAGGGTAGAAGGGTGTTAAGTTACTACCCAGAGCATTTAAACATTTTCTTTTCAGGGACTTTTGCAGGATTAATGCAGATATCCAGTAATAAATTTGGATTTCACCCATGTTTTCTCCTGAGGAGCCTTTTTTTTCTTGGCAGACTCCAGGTGAGGTTAATTGCTCCTGATTCAACACTAGCAGGATTAAGTTTTCCTTCCTCCTGCTGATCGGGTTCAGTTTCTTTCCCTCGGTTAATGTGCCAAACACCAATTCACCTCCCTCTCCTCTTACCCTCTCCAGTAACTAACTGTGTTGAAATACGTAAGACAATAAAAGAATACACTGTATAATCAAGAATGAAAAATAATATCATCTACCATGGTAAATCACAGCTAAACAACACAGTTATAATAGAAATACCTTTCCTATGTCTGATCCACTAACACATACTTAGTCAGATAACAAATAACTTATTCTTGGAGAGAGTGCTCTGGATTTGATTTATCTCTGAGTGTAAGTAAATATGAAAAGGCTGCCAAATCTGCCTATATAAATCTCAGCTATCTCAAAATGTCATGTATGGGGGAAGTGAAAAGCTAAGAAGGTGTTTCTGTCCTAATAGGGTATGGAGGCAAAAGGTTCTGCTTTTAATTCTTAGGGATGCTATTTCTTTGCTTGATACCTGGGAAGAATTAAAGCAGAGCTAGGAAAAATGCATATATACAATGCCAAAATTCTGGTCTTATATTTGCTGATGTAAATCTGGACTAGATCCACTAAAGACTCTGGAATTAGTCTGGCTTTTTCCCAGCATAGCTGACAGCAAGCTGAGAGCCTTTCAAATTAAATAATGGTTAAATCTCAGTGTTGTTAAGATTTTTCATTTTGGTTACAGCGGCCATTGTTTGTTTGAACAAATGGAACAAAAAGAAATCATCTGAAGATACTTATATACTACTGCACAAATGAGAATAGAAAGAAGACTGGGCCAATGTGAAAATCAAGGGTAAGAAAATAGTTTCCATAACCATTGTTTGCATATGTGTATTCTTGTCTGGCAACATCACACCACACTTAAAGGTCCATTTAGACAGGAAAGAGGAGGCATGTAGGGCTGGCTTATGCCACTTTAACTTAAGTATTAAGTAGTGTCATAATCCAAGCATAAATCCTGCCAGTTTTTGAATTCTTGCCCATGGCTTTATATTTCTCTCAATTCAGTGGACATCACTGGAGTTACTCCTGACTTGTATTAGGGTGGTAAATATCAGAATTAGGCCTTCTGTCTCTTGCATGGGTTGGTGAACTGGATGCTGTGTGTGACAAAGTGTGTCAATTAGCCTGAAGTACTTGCTGAGCCTCAGTCCATCTGGGATTCAAAAGTAGTTTGTTACCTCCAAGGTGGGAGGTTTTAGTTGAATGTGTCGTCCTATTCAAATTCATTACATGAAAAGTGAGTATCATCTTACATTACATAAGTTCAGCTGGAATGTATACAATGTCAGCAGTATGGGAGAAGAAAACATGTGTTGAATACATCTAGTGTGTCTTGGGTCTCTGAAGGTCACTCCACTAAAGTAATATATAGTGCTAGTGCTAGTGGCTCAAGGTCAAGTCAGCTTGCTTTTCATAATGCATAAACCTGAAGCTCGCTCAGACACCAATCATCTGACCTAAACCTTGGAACAAATATTTTACTAAGTAAATCAGTGAGCATGCTGGCATTTCTATTAACCTTCAATGCACTGGCGACAGAAAATGAATAATGATAAATAATAACTCAGGCCTGTAAATCATGCTTAGCATCAGAGGGAAAAAAAAAAAAATGGAAAAAGAAAGAAAACAGAAAAAGGTCTGGTATACTACCATCTGCTAAGCTGGATGAGTCTGAAGGGAGAAACCCACAACAAAGTGAAATACGGACTCTCCACAGCATTTCTCTGGGCTCTAAGGCTGGGGTTGGGGGTGAGACAGAGGGGGCTTTGCAAAGACTGGTGAAGGAAACACTTGAAAGTGAAAAGCTGAATGTACACAAACTACAGGGAGTCAGAGTAAGAAGTGCTCAGTTACACGAGGTGGGAGGATTATTTGGCAGGCCTTGAAATGGATGAACTCTTTTCTTGTCCTGCCATCCTGCTGTCTGACCGTCAGCATCTGTCTGGTCATAAATGGGAATTACTAGACCTACAGCAATTTACCAGGGTTGAGGAGCTGCTTGTTTTTCTTCCCCAGTACTCTTTCATTTCCTTTTCTTCTGTTCCTCCTTTCCGTTGTTGTGCAATTGGTTAAGGTCACTATAGCCACACAATGGCCTTTAAAAAATTCAGCCATAAAGTAAGAAGAGCTGAAACATTTACATTGAGCTACTTCTCCTTCCCTGTGTTACTTGCAAATGTTCCATCTTGATTCAAAAGTGCTCTGTTTCTCATATCCTCTGGATTTTTAGTTAGTCTAATTTTAGACAATACAAATCTGAGCATTAATTTATTGTTGAGCTTGTTACAAGGAGGCTTTTTCCAAGCCACGCTGTTTAAATCATTTGCACTTCACAAATTTACTCAGAATATTTTTGTTTTCCTTCTGAACTATTTTTGAGAAGAAAAAAATGTGCTGATGAATCAGTGGTTCAAACTAAACATTGTGTTCAGTTCATTTCTCTAGCTGGGAATGCATTTGTAATAGGTTGTCGGGTTGGAGACCTAGAACACACTTAGGGCCCCTCCTTCAAGAAGGAAACACAGCATGCACCACATCAGGTTACCACTGCCAAAAAACCACACTGGACTCTCATTGTCCTTTCACAAAAGGGTGTGCTGTGACCCTGGAAGAGGAACACATATCGCAAGCAGCAGCATAGGCTCGCGTTTGCTTTCTGCAGGATCACAGCAGGAGGCATACTCAGCACCTGTTATGGGTTGATGGGAAGAATGGAATAAATAGGTGCGGCTGGGCACAGTTTGTTACTATGCTTTAGTTTGTTGTAGTATGTACACAAAAACACAAACCAATCAAATCTAACCCAGATATATGAGGAAGAGTGAAGTCTAATTCCTGAGAGGAGAGGATAAACAGAGTTAGGGGCTCAAGTTCGTATCTGTAATTCAATTTTTGTCAGAAGTGGGTGTAAAGCAGAGTTTGAACTTTTCAAAGAGTAAAGGCATTCTTTGCCTTCACAGATCTTCAGTCTGAAATGCAGGAAAGAGCCAACCATGGCATTCAGATTTGTATCCAAGTTCAGATTCCTCACTGATCTTTGTCAGAAAATTCCTAGGTGCTTGAATCTAGTGTTCTTTTTGACCATTTCTGTCTTTTGACAAAAATAAAAAATAAACTTACTGTTCATCAGATGAACTTGTGTTACTTCCAATGACTATGTTTAAATTATAATTCCAGTTAGATTACAGTAACATGATAAAACCACTTAAAATGCATTCACCATCTGACATTATAAACAAAAAAATGGGTAAGTTTACACTGTTCTAAAAGTATTTGGTAAGTATACATACAATTCTATCTTGGACACAGATCCTATTAATTTGTATTTTATTTTTTTTACTTTTGTAATTCTATACATCTCATCCCTATACCTGACCTCCGGAAGGCTCCCTACACACAAAAAAATAAATTAATAATAAATTCCTAATGCTTGTTGCAATTCGGATGCAGGAAGTCCAAATTAACTTCTATTATACCTATCAGATTCTTCAAACTAGAAAGTACTTCTTGATTTGATTCTCTCTGAGTAACTAAAGGTACATACAAATACACACATCTAAGCGATTCTTGACAAGTGGAGCATATTTGGTCAAGTACTTGGCAATTTGAAGTCTCTACTCTCTCTTTAGTTACAAGTCAATTTGCATTTGAGGTCTGATGTTTGATGAAATGTGTAAACTATTGACTTTATGTATGGAAATTGTTAACATGTGAATAAAAGAAAGAAGAGTGAACTGCTGCACCAATGTCTAGGACTGAATACAATCAAAGCCAAAATCTGCAGAAGACACAAGATGTTTTAATGGTGTGACTGAAACATTAAATTATAGTCCTGGGACATTAGAAAGCTAAGGGGAATCCAGCATTTTTACCACGTCAGATGATCACAAATAGAAGCCTTTTTAACTGAGTCAGAAGAACTTCTCATAAGTCTTTCCTGTTATGGTTTAGCTACAGTACAACTCTGTTTGTCCTTTTGCCAATAATGATGTAAAATATTCATCATGTTGAGTGATCAACTGCAACACAGTCACCTAAAATATGTACATGATTTGTTAAACACTATCTGTATCATGGGAATTGCAAAACTACCTAAGCCTAATCTGGATAATTGGTGTACCATTTTGTTCTCCTGTTTGAGGATAACATGGAGTGTCTACCTTCCTCCTGCACACCAGCTTTCATTTCAGATTGGCTGTGCCTTGACCTCCATAGGCAGTATATACCTATTCCAATCATTGTCTTTCCCAGCCTTTAAATATATTTCCCTGTAACTTTGCTTGTACTCTCCTGATCATGCCTCCTATAGTAATAGCCTAATAGCATATTACTTTTCAGATCAATGTAGAAAATGATACATACACCATGATGTGAGTAAATCTGCCTTAGTGAAAATGTATTAAGTAGCTCTATTTACTATCTCTTTCTGGAAACCTACTTTCCTGTCAACTATTGCTAATCATATAGATATCAGTTGCTGGAGATAATTCTTGCTATCAGTATTTAAAAATGTTTTATTTCTACTGCTTCTGTTTCATAACTAAACTGCTGCTGAGTAAATTGTAAAAGTTGCAACAATTTTTGTTGCATCGTAGCTGTTTCTGAGAGAAAGTCTATTTTCCTACACAGATGAGATGATAATGTAGTTTAATTGCACATACGAATGAAAAAAATAATTCAGCCATTGCCATATTTGTTTGCAAGAATTATTTTTAGATGTCTCATTTTAATTTTCATTCACCTGCATAGGTGGCAATGCATGGAAAAAAACAATGAATATGGTTGACAGTTTGCTTTCTTTGCTTTTGTTTCTAGCTATTTTGCTACCACAACATATTGTAGGCCACCTTTTCTTTTGTAAATTAGTTTCTCTATAACTGGAAATTTTGCGTTGTTGCATTGAGACACGGTAAAAGACACCACTAAAACTTTGTTATGGATGGAAACCAGGAAAGTTTGCAGCAAAGGAAAGCAGTCACACACTAAATGACAGTATATTCACCAATGAGGATGGGCATCAGTAGCAGTGACTAGAGGATGACTCCTGGCATGATAGAAAAGGTAAAACACTTTGTAGATAAGTATGTATGCTACGCAGCTCCAGCTACTCATAGAGGGAAAGCAAGCTGTGCCAGGTCCCGAGCATGCCTTATATTAAAACACATAACTTTAAAAACAATTTCTGTAGAACTGAAGTGAAATTGATTCTGAAGTAGGTGCTATAAGGGTCATATTGGCTCTTAATAACATAGTAGTTTAGATATCCCTAAACCCTTACTTGATTCTCATGACTCATATGCTATGGAATACAAAAGAAAGTATGGAAACCCCAGTATTTCTGTCATTGCCAAAGTACTCAGTATTTAAAACCAATTTGGAAAGGGTCCTTAGCACAAGAAAATTAAGTGGAAAATAATTCTATCTACCAGCTTCCTCATGCCAAACTCCAAGCAAGAAGAATGAGTAATATTCAGTTTCTAAACTTTGGCTAAAGTCTTTGTTTTACTAAGGATCTGTTTCATGAAAAATGTCAGAACCTCAGAAAAAGACATCAGCAGTTTATTCCACTAAAATGGATGTGTGGACACTACTTCCAAAAGAAAGCCTGCTATCATGAAAAATTACATAAAGTTTGCTGCTGCACTAATATACATGCATTTCACAGCCCTCTTTAGGAAAAATTAACCTTATCCCAAAGAGACTATTGCTAAACATTATTTATTCTGTCCTTTTATACATCCTGACTTGCCCTTGAGAAGGCATGGCCCTTTAAGTAATAGTAAGCTTAGCTTAGATATATTAGGTGTCTAACATGGCCATTCCCAGTAAAAGACTGACAGATTGATTTTCAAGTCTCAACATTGTGTAATGGAATCAGTAATGTAAACTTTAACATCTCTATCCTCATATTTTTTTGAACAGAATACAAAAAATTAACCAAGACTAAATAAGCTCTGAAAAAGGATAATAAAACATGTTGAATAATAATTGTTGTGCATAATATCTGTCTCTGTACACCCAAAAATGGATTTTTCCAAATATGATAATCGGCAGTTGAGTTTAATATTACATCAGAAGAGAAAATAAGTGTCTTAGGACATTGTGTTTACCTAGTTCACACATTTGAAAATGTCCAGGGTAATAATATATATTTTATCTTCTAGAACGTCTATGCGCCCTCTGAACTCTCAAAATAATACGTCACGTACCCTCAATAGGTCGTGATCCATATGAATGTTAGCTGGTATTTTCTAAAAGTACTTTCATTAAAAGTAAACAGTGGCTTGCTTTTTTTTTTTCCCCCCGCATTGATAAGTCTATGACTGATAGCCTTGAAATTCATGTCACAAATAAATGATTGGCCCTTCAGCTATTTTACATGTCCTTACAGGCAGGCAAATGTGATATATAGTATTCATAGACATCCCAATGAAAATAATCATGTTATCACAATATATCATGTTACACTAGTATATGTTCAAGTCATATAATTTACTGTCAGTGGTGTGAGGATTAACAGGGCTAAATTATATGGATGCAGTTTGGGTGCATTATGCTGATGCCTTGGACTTTAAAATGTTAATATTGCAAATGAAAGGTACACTTTGTGTATCATAAATCTAAGTGTCTATTCTTCCTGTGTGCTCAATAAATACACTTCTCATCAACTTTTAATTATGCTGTTTGCATTATTCTGTCCTGAAGAGGATAACACTCTGTAAATCATCTACTTCTAATGTACACTACAGCATAAGTTTAGTTAATTAAACCATATATTTTATTAGTACTTCCACTTCCATCTTGTAAAACTGCTAGGAAAAAATAATATAGAGAAGATTTTATTTATTGCAGTTGAATTTAAGAAGGCGTTAGAAAACTTTAACGGGGTTAGATGTGCATATTGCTGTTGCCTGATAGCTTAGTTATATATATCCAATCTCAGAAATTTACTGTCTACCTATTGCTACGAGACTGGGAAACTTCTTGAACAAGTTAACTTTCCCACAGAACCACTTCAGTGTATTTAATGGTTAGTATTATCACAACTGAATCAGGTATATGTTCAGCCATTTACATAATTTATTATGTTAAATCGCCAAAGAGAGATTTCTCTTGTAATTAAATTCACAGTTAGTGGAATTTGGAGATTTTTTTCTACTCTTCTCACTTTTGAGTTTCCACTTTTTTACTGGACCCAGTACCATCTCCTGTTTTAAAAAGTGTAATTTTCAGAGAAGAGCCATTTTATGGTCCAATGCGGCTGCCAGTGCAGTGGAGAGGCATTCCTGAAGATCACAGGAGATGCCATGACATATATGAAAAATAGTAATAAAATACTGTGTGAAAGTAGCATAATTTCACAAGAAGTGTAAACACTTGCCATAGCAGCTATAACTCTCTGAGGATTAGAACCAGCTTTGAGTTCCTAGTATTTTCTGTTCAGATGTAAAAAAAAAACAAACAAAAAAACCAACACAAACTTTTGAACTTCTGGCTACAGGAGCCCAGAAATAAGATTTGACTTCAAGAAACTGTTTCTAGTTGACATAGATGCTATCATGCTGACAAACATGATTCTGAACTAAATCCCCTGAATGTCTAAATAAAAATTTTTCAGAGGGATTTTATCTGCAGAGTGTATTGAAATTAAATGTGTATTCAGGATTCTGTTCCATGAAGCCAAGTACATTTCCTCCACCTGCAGAGTCTACAATTGTGTAGTGTGCTCAGTTGGAAGTACAACACTGCTGGATAACAGGGAGAGTATTACATTTTGATCTCTGGATGCTCTGTTCCTTATCTCAGAAGGGTATTAGGGAAAAAAATCCTAACAAAATGGCAATTCCCTAAGATCAAAGTACCATGCAAGACAAAAATTTTCAAAAGACCAGCAAACCCTAGAGTACAGCGTTCAAGAAACCAGTTAGTGTGGTGTAGAAATCACATGATTAGGATCAAGCTGTTCTGGGTTTGGTTTGGGTTAATTATCACAAACAGCTGCTGACCCAATCAGTTGGGAGGAGCTGCAGCTGGGATGGGCCACAGCTGGGATAAACAACTGAAGCAGCCAATGGAATGTTTGATACCATACTGCGTCGTGCCTCTATATAAGGGGAGGGCTGGCCTGGGGTGGGGGTGCCTGATTTCCACTTGCTTTGGTGTATAACTTTGGTGTGGCTGGAACAGGGCAAGTTGGTATCTCAGGAACAGGTAGAGCCTTCCCAACTTCTATTTCTCACTTGGTATATAATTTCATTAGTAGTGTTATTTTCTTCTCTCTTTGTGTTGTTATCTCAACTCTTGGGGTCTCAGTTTTCTTCTTCTTCCCAATTCTTCTTCCCGTCCTACAAGAGAGGAAGTGGAGAGGGTGGGGGAAAGTGGTGGATGAGTGGCTGTGTGGTGTTCAGCAGCCAACAGATGTTAAACTGTGACAAGGGTCAAGCTTATGGACTGTTTTCTCCCTCATTATTTGAGTCTGTCCTTTCAGATGGTTTCAGCATTGTTGATTGTACGAAAAAATAGCAGATAGAAGTTAAAATATCTTCCTTTTCTCACAAGTAAGAAGAAAAGGAGTGGACAATTTTCACTTCTGCATAATGAAGACTAAGGGATCAAGAGAGAGCAATTGCTTAAAATATGCTTATTTTGAGTGCTGCTGTCTTGCAGATAGAGGCAGTAGAGATGCTTCTATTGTATAAATATGATCATGGTCTTGTTAATAATCTCCTACCTCTAGCTGAAATTGCTAGGTCTTGAATCACATGATGTAATTAAAACTCCTAATTTACTTGCACTTGAATTTGACAATTGGTATTAATCTGTTCATCTATATGATATTACTTCATAGTTGATATCGTCTTTTTAGATTGGCCTTTGCTATTTGATTTTCACGTATAGGAAAGGGGCTAGTTATTAGTGTAAGGTGTTCTAGGACAGGGAACCATTTCTATACATGTTTTTCTCTTTTGACACGACTTTGTTACACGGAAAGTCATAGCCTGGTACCATTGGTTAAAACACAATGATGTTAGCTGATTTCTTCCATGTTTGTTTGGTTTTTTATTTTTGGGTTTGTTTTTTTTGCACAAAAATACATATTTTTAGTCCATATGGTGGCAAGAAAGCACAAGGATATAAAAGGAAAAGCAAAACTACTGTTGTTAGCGAGTGAAAACACTTAGAAATCTGGTGTGTTTTAGGGAGGGAGTATTTTAAATGTTTATAAGGAACTGCAACTCCCAAGGAATACTGGTGGGATACATGTTTGGTTCAGTCTAACCTTCTTTAGTTAAGAATAATAAAAGCTTCTTTTTTCCTTAACTACTGCTGAGGCAGTTAAGCCTGTATATTTTTCATACCCTTCAGGGTGACTGTGTTTTATTGATGGAGTGGACTCTTCTCTAACCCCAGTATACACTGTGCTGTGGCTAACATCAGGCTGGCCTGGAGCTCCAAATCAGTGTGCCTGACTTAAACACAAACAGCAATACTGCAGCTTGCTGTAGACTATGACATTTACTCACATTATTATCACCAGCCAGAGAGGGTCACAGGAGGGAGAAACTGCACTTTCTTTTGACTTTGGGGAGAGGAGCACTGCGCACCCCGAGGCAGACGTTGCCTCTGTAATGGATGCCAGCTGACCAGGACTACTCAGTGATATTCTCCAGTCACAGAGCACCTACAGCTTTGATTTTGCGTGTGTAGGGTCGATATGTTAAAGTCTAGGATCCTGAAGTGGTGGTTTTGGGCTGAAGGGAGCTGCTGTTCAGAAATGATCCTCTACAAAATGGCACAGCTGCCTCTCACCAATATTTACAAGTGTCTATTCCATCTTCAGGGGTGTTTTAAATGCATTTTCCTACTACAGACTGCAATTATCTGAAATGCTTCAAGAAAAGTGATTTCTTTCATGAAGTGACTGGAATGTCTCACAATGTTCGTTTCCCTCTGAGCCAGGACAGTTGGCAACATCTGCTGGGGCTGTCCTTATGCCTTGACGAGGGCTTGATAAGCCCCAACAGATCACCACATACAGGGAGTGTCAGACTTCACTCTGAATGCAAGTGCTTAGGGTTACAACTTAAACACCGAGATTTTTCTCTATTCTACACACCAGAATGAGCACATTTATTATTTGTATCAGCACAGCTGGGATTTGGGGAGCTGAGGAAAGTGAGACTGAGGAGTTAAATCCTAGCGGGGATTGCAGGGCCTCAGCTGGAGAATCTCCACAAGCTTGGAGCAATCAAATGCAGCTGAGGCCAATTTAAAACAAAACAACAAAAAAATCTGCCTGTTCTCATGGCAGGGGGAAATGAGGATTTGCAGAGCTGTTCTCAGAACAATAGGACTAATGGTATAAAAGGCATGCTTGGAAGTTACCCTCTTTTAAGCGTGTTAAGGTATGTGGCAAGTAGGATGCCTGCTTGTGCAAGTGTGTATAAGCAAAAGCTGAGTTGTTGTTTGAATAAGAAACCCAGAAAAAAACCACTGTTTAATCAGAGTGCCATCTGACATTTCTTATAGTGGTTACTTTCTGGGCCTATCGTAAAACCTGACAGACAAGGGAAAAATATCTGTCTTTTTTTTAATTACATTTTTTTTCTGAGCAGTGAAAACCCTCTTTGTTTATATTAGGTTTGTTCAGGATGTTGAAATACAGATTTATTTTTAATTTGCTAATTAAACTTCCCGTAAAATTTTGCAAGTAACTCAGAATTGCATTTAGTAGCTTTCTTATAAAACAGTTACTCTATTTAGGATTTGAGCTTTGGTAGGTTGTAATCAGTTATGTAAATCAATGGATATTTACCTTTTTTTTATATTAAGTATATCTCCCAGAACTTGTATGTTGATACCAATTTTTATGGCTAAGTGTCTTTTAATCCTCAGTGCTTTACTTAAAATCTGCTATTTCTGTTTGCACTGATGTCAATAGACCGATTTGTTAGATTTATGTAAAGTGTGTAGTGAATTTTAACTGGTCTTTTCAGCAGCTTGAAGGAAGTTCCAGCTTTATTTTGTGGAGGAGTGACTTGAGTTTTTTACGTTCGCTTCACTTTTTCTCTGTTTCCAGGTAGGAGAAGTCTCAAGCAATCATGTTACCAATTGTATCACACCATCTTACACTATCTATAAATGCCTGGTATATATCTCATGTCATTGCAGAAGAGAATTCTAATTTGAATATCATGGTAATTGTACTCCACGGAAATCTACATTCCTGATAAAATTACAGTTTGCATTCTGTCTTTTTTTTTTAAGGAAGCCTCGTGCTGTATTCATTCAAAGCTTTCTGAAGCTTTGTTTTTTCCTTAGAAGATGTCCTAGATTTTATTCATTAATGTTGTTCCTGATTTATTGAATGTCCACATTTCCCTGGATAGTACCATCTTTTGAGTTATACATCATCGAAGTGACTCATTCTGATGATGTATTGCATTAATACATCATCAAAGTGCCTTGCTCTGCTGTTGCACTAATGATATGTTAGTATAATACATCATCAGACTGAACTGCGCTGATGATGTATTACTTAGATGGTGATGGCATTCTGTGAAGAAAAGGTTGAGAAGCAGGTTCAATACAGTCACAAGAGAAAAATTAGTCAATACAGAGTATAACTGTTTCCCTGGTAGTGATGCTGTGCTAAATTAGCACCATAGCCCCTGATCTGTACCCCTGCAGAAACACTGAGACATGCATTATCCCCAAAAGAGGAATGAATTCAGAACTCTCAGCTAAAGGATCTTACAGAGGAGAGGAGAGGTGTAACTATACACATCACTGGAAAGCTAAAGGTTATACATATATCTGTAATTACTGCCTACTGAGAGACTGAATGAATCATACAGGGCCGAAATACAAGTCTACATATGTTCAGAAGCCACTTCTCTGTTGGAGAATGTGACACATAAGAAAACATAGATATAAAGGCTATAAATACAGTGTCTGAATTAAAAATGCTATCATTTAGAAACCTCTAACAGGAATATTAAAACATTCTGAGGTATCTAGGAAGACTATGCCATATTTGTGGGGTTTGTTTTTTTAAAAACTTTTAATTACGTGTGCACTCAGTAACAAACAAAATTTCCAAGTTACGTATGCACAGCTGGTATACACAGAAATTAAAAGATATCAGAACTTTTGGTCTTCAAATTACTTGTTTTTGTCGGAGATAAGAAGGAGAAAGTTATCTGTGTGTATGGTTGGAAATCCTTCTGCAAAGTCGGACTTTATTATGCCTGTATATTGCTAAAAGTGGCATTTTATATAAATCACAATTTTTGTACAGGCACATATTTATCTCTTCTGGGTTTGGGGAGGTTTTTTTATACTAATTTGCATGCTCTCCTTGTTCTTTTGTTTAATTTTGTTTAATTATAAGTTATTGGCTCTTTCACCACTGGAGTTGTGTCTCCGTTTAGGGTTCAGGGCAAACTCCACAGAGCAGAATTGCTGTGCACCCCTCTCTCCCTCCCCCTTCCCTCCCAAGGGAGGATACAAAGGGAAAAGAGGAAGGAAGCACCTCACACCAAATTGGAAGTTAAGACTATGAACAAAATTTAATAGGTAACAAATAAACAGAGAGAAGGAACTATTAAGGGAAGGGGGATATACAAAAATATACAAAACCAGTCCTGGGATGGCGATGGATTGTGCAGAGCACGTGGAGCCAGGCCTAGCTGAGCTAGATTGCGGTCCCACAGCACCACAGTCCGAAGAAGAGAGAGAGGGGAAGGGGCAAAATTCAAAACTTCCTGTCCTTTTATAGAGTGTGGAAGGGAAGGGGAGGGAATACCAGGTGTTCGTATGCCCCCCCCTCAATTTGTTAACTCTTAAACCACAACAAGTTGTCTGACTTCGGAGAGGGCAGGTCAGTTCCCAAAATGATCTCTGGGAGAAGATCCTGGTGCACCTGCTTTCTGAGTTCACTTTCCAGATAGGTAAAGGTGAAAACAGTGTTAAAATGAAATCTGTCAGGGTTGTGGAGAACAGAGAGAAGATATTATACCTGGATTTATTTATTTAGTACAAGGGACAGGCTGTGATACACTTTACTGAATGAAAGCAAAATACATTACTGATACTGAAAAGGTGGTTGTGGCAACGTGTTCACATCCCCGTAGACTTTGTTTTCCCATCTTTTTCCCTTGTTCTACTAACTCCTAATTCCCTCCTTCATTTTTTTTTCAGCCTCCTTTATTTTATTTTTTTTTTAAAGCTGCTTTGCAGCTAGTGGTACTTGGGCTTCACACCCTACTATTTCCCATGCCCCGTTTCCCCAGAGCAGAGCCTGCTCAGGCCTTTCTCTGTGAGGTGAGGGAGCGCGCAGGGCCTGTAGGTAAAAGCGCCCTTTGCAGGAGGGTCTTTGCACAGCACAGTGCTGTTCTCCTTGCCCCACAATTGTACTTTGGCTGGATTGGCAACGCATTCAGGTCGCAGGGTGGGTAACTTTCAACTACAAAACTGTGGGAGAAACTTCCTTTGTAATCATAGATTCCCCGCTACCATCATACAGGTCATTCCCATGTTTCCCATCACCCTGACAGGCTCCTTCTTGACGCCAGACCAAAAAGAACCATTAAGTGGCTAGCACTGCTTTTGCTTATCCAGGTGGCTTTGAAGAGTGATGCAGTGAGGGTGGACAAGTATACCACTGTGGCGCACAGTAGTGTGTGGCCATACCTCCTGATTGTGTGAAGGGAAATGCTTTTGCCTGTCTCGCCAGTCTACGTACAAGACTATTCGAGGAGTCCTGCTCTTGGCTGGTGTACGTTGTGACTACAGGCTCCCAAACCAGCCCTTCTTTTTTTTCATTTCTCTGCTGATCATGTGTCTTCTACAACTTGAAAAAGAGAGGTGTAAGATACTCTTTTGTTCTCTCTGTCTTTTTTTCTTTTTATTCTCCCCTTCCTTTCCTTCTATCTTGTTTGATTCCCACTTCTGCTCTTGCTCTTTCTTTGTATAGATGATTGGTTTAAACATGAATTATGTGGTCAAAATACACTTTAGATATGAGTTAGCTTTTAAAACAAACCATATTGTACCAGTTCTTAAAAAGCCACAATACTTTGTGGCAACATTCCCAAGATATTTATCAATGTAGCAAGTCATTGTTTCTCATTACTTTCAAATATTACTGGACTCTGCTCTCAGGGACTGAAATCACTGTCTCAAGTTTTTATTTGGAAATGAATGCTTCAGAGCTACTCAATATTTCTGTCACTACTGCAGGTACTTTCAGAATAGCTCTCTGTTCTGATCCTTTACAGTCTCTTCATAAGAAATAGCAAAGATTTTTAAAACAAAATAAGCAGGAACTTTATTTTGTGTCCAGGTTTTTCATGGTACTGTTAGACAAAATTAATGTGATGAGGTTCCATAAAATGCAGTAGAAACTGAAATATTTTTTAAATTATGTTATCAGTAATATTTTCAGCGTTCAGACAGTATCGGATTTGTCATGTTCCATTTGTGGAATTGCACTAAAGTCAGTTGATATTGAAAACACCAAGGCTTATTTAGGAAAACTGCAGATGCCGTGAAAAGTAATGAGATTTTGAATAGATATGTATAAAATATTACAAACCTTTTTCCTGAACCTGTTTGCTTGATTTCTATATAGTAATTAGTGGTAGTGACTTTTAATAGTATAAGAACTAGAACATGCCCCTTGGGTCTGGACAAACTAAACTTTAGTTTATAATGTGGCTTGTACATATGTGGTTTGTATCATCTAAGACAAGGTGCCGTAACAGAGGACAAAACAGTATGTTCTAATTTTTATAAATAAAGCTTACTTTCTTCAAGACAGAAGCTGCCAATTGCAGAAATACACAGGTTGTTCATAATTTATAAGCAATAAGCACTCCTTTTGGCAGACTGCCATGCAGTTCCTTTTCTGCTCTAGGTCTAAACTGTGAATGAGAAATGATGTGAAAGTCACAAATGATATGGCTAAGGGGCCTGGCAGGGTTTGAAGTGATATTGGTGCCAATCCAAATCCATGTTAGACTCTGTTAGAATAGGCTGGTTAAAAGAAGTAATACAACTTAGTGGAAGTGACTACATCAATGAAATGTAAAGTGAAATATATAGTAGTCTTATTGTCACATGGTAATGACAGAACATCATCTGAAGCTTTTGTCATTCCTGCCTTTAATATGGCTGTGAAGATGCAGATAAGCAGTTACTTTTGCATCTGGATTTCAAGTGGTTCAAACTTCAGTTAGCTTTATGTTTATAAGGGAAATGTTGCATAAAATGAATCTTCTTTTTTTTTTTTTTTTCTTTGAAAAATGTGGGGATCTGTCAAACTGTGGGACACTCATTGCTTTGAATCTGCAACTGACCCTTCTGAAACAATTTGCTTTCCTTCTCCAACCTCCTCTGCCCCAACTTGCTTGCAGCTTGGGATCGCCTGTGGTGTATTTTCCTTCCTATCCTGCTTGCCCTGCCGGCACAAAGGGGATACCCTATTGAAATGGGAACTGCAGTCTGTCTTATGTCATAAGAACATCAAGTTCAGGATATATATGGGGGTAGTGGGCTGTTTTTCCTGTGCTGGGAATCCCAGCATTTATTTCTTCCTGCTCCCTGGGGGCTGGGGAGATGTGAAACATTGTGCTTTTCTATTTGACTTTATCCACACAAAAAGCAGTCAGATTTGCATTGGGACAACATTGTTTTTAAAATGTTCATACTTTTGTCAAGTGGTCAGCATGTAATGCTGCTCTCTCAGCCTTCCTGCACCTGAATACTGGTGAGACTGAACTGTTAGAGGTCTACTATAACAAGAACCAAAGCTCCCAAATTTTTCTAAGATGGCTGGGTTTAAGTAGACTCTTGCGTTTTCTTGCCTACTCAGGTTCCTGGGTATATTTCCTATAGCCTGTTGCTACCCTATAGTGGTATATTTGCTTGACTTGGTTTTCTGACGCTGCACAAAACATATTTGTCTCCTCAGAGTGCATATAGTTTACTAAAGTCCATGTATTTGGTGAACTATTTTCAAGTGTTGACTTAATGTTCAGATTTTAATTAATTAAATTTTTGTCCATTTACAATTTACCATCTGTATGCAGAATCAGTACATCTTTTGGATGCAGTGTCTGCTGCTTCCCTGCCTAATCTCCTCGCATAATTTATATACTAGAATTGTGATTCTTCATTGATTCAAAATCAAAAACCTCATTGATTTTTGTCATTCTGCTGTTTAGGAAATGGTTTGTTACATTGACTAAAGGCCTGAGCTGAAGCTCATACAAGTCAATGGAGGTCTTTCAGCTGACTCTTAACAAGCACTGGATCAAATTCCAAAATGTAACTCACTCCACTAAAAAAACCCAAACAAACATACAAACCCAAACAAAAAAAAAAAACCCAAGAAAACAACAGCAAAACTTGAGCTCATCAGTAGAGGAGTGCTGAATAGTGAAGACCAAATTTGTGCGTACACATTCATTTTCCCTCAGGAATGTCCCCTAGAATTGTGGACAGCAACATAATAGATGAATTACCTGATTAAACCTACAATAATTAATATGCAATTATGACAGATGTCATGCCCATTAATATGTAAATACTCATAAACTACCTGTCAAATGGCACACGTACAAGAAGAGCTCTTTAAATACAAACATCCCACTGTATTTGCTGAACATAAGGGCAGGATGTTTCTAATTTGGTTGGGGAAAATAGCAACATGTAATTCAAAATTATTTTGTTTTCATTTATCAAATACACATTCCCAAGAGTGAACAATGAGCTGTGAAGTGTATAAATAAATAAAGCCTTTATGTATCGCAGCACTTCAAAACTTACAATGTTTACTTAAAATTGGCAGAACTAATATAAATCCAAAAGTCATCTCAGCTACGATAACAAAAATAAAATAGTTAAGAAACTGCAGTTCTTCACCAAGCTAACTAGTTTCCCTAGTTAATGACTCATTAATTAGCAATCTGAGTTGCTTGGTGTTCCCCCATCAATCATTTTTTCATTCATTGATCACTTTGTTTAATTGTTAATTTGTTGCATATTAACCACCCATAACAAGATTTGCACATTAACTACTTTTGAGTTAACCTAGAGAAATTAATTTCTTTTCTGAGTTAATCATTATCTAATTCCCTTGGTAATTACTCAATTATTTTCTACCTTATAATCATTATCTAGTATTCAGTTAATAACTGCATAAAGTTTTTTCTCTGTTCATTTTTAACTAGACATCCCTTATTAACCAGTAAACCCCATCTCTAGTATGCCTGTCCCAAATCCCTGTTTATCTAAGTCTGGACTAGTCCCTTTGCCAGATAGCAGTAAATTAACACTGCATTTGGCAGCTTTGTTAATTGTAACAGATGAATACCTGAGCTGGACTAAACAATGTCTCCTTTATGAAGAGTAAAGCACAACTCAGGAATGAAAGATACTGGGTTTAGACTAAACATGGACATAGTGATTTCTGTGACACTTCTTAACGCTTGAACATCTTGAGACAGAGACATGTTTTCCCTTTGCTTTTCCATAGTAGCAAAGGAGACTTCAGACCTGTAGCTATTAAGTTCAAAAAGGGACTTCTTTTTTTTCTTTTTTTTTCTTTTCTTTTTTTTTTTTTTTCAGTCAGAGAACTTTCTTAAAGTTTGACAAGACAGATGAATAGGAGGAGCATCGTGAAATCTTCAGGGTGAAAGTGTTTAATGACAACTCTTCTGTCAAGATTTTTTTCAGTATAGCAAAGAAGGGTAACTCTCATGACTAATTAAATCCCTTTGTTTCCTGATTTAGCAAATTTCATGATAGTATGACTGGAGAGCCAGTCCTGCTTTGAGATCCACTAGTGGCAATTTCTCCATCTGCACATTATGAATCTCACATAAACAGATATAACTAGAACCGGTTAGAGTTTTGTTATTAAAATTTTTGTCTAAGAATACAGAATCCTCTCTAAGAATGTAGCTGTAAAAAGGTAACTTTTATATTGCAGAAGATATAGACCATAGGAAAAAATAGTACAAGTGCCCATGAAGAGAAGATCAGTGCTCAGTACCTGTGAGATACCTAATCATGTGAAACAATCAGTCAGATTGCTGCAATATAAAATGCTTTGCTATTTTTAAATGGCTGTATTTTTCTCGAATAATTTTCCACTTCAGAAACACTTTCCTCATGTTTTCTTCTAAATTTTTGTGGAAAAGAATGTTGCAATTGTGTTTTCTGTTAAGAGACAGATGCTAAGGAGGATTGAATATCTTTAATCTAACTTTACACAGATTCAGACAAACACTGAAAATATAGCTTAAATGTTTCTAGATATTAATATCGTATTTTGAAATCTCTTATTTAACATTTTATTAGAGACATTTTAATCAAGCTTTTGAAAACTGTAGATTACTCTGTGAAGTGTAAATACAGGTTTAGCTGAGAAGAAAGCAAGCAGAACATAAATCCGAGATCTTCCAGTACCAGCTTTGGGTTGCATAATCTGTCTACCTGACAAAACTGATGCATTTTGAATTTTCTTTTGGAGAGATGGGCATCTGAAAATAAAAGTTAAGAAGTTGACTTAACAGTGATGTTGCAGAGTTGCTGAGGTTTCAAAACACTGATATTTATATTAAAATTTTTCATTTTCTATAATTTTTTTTGACCAAAAGATTATGTTTCAAATGGGGTAAATAGGATTTCCTAAAATAAGGAAAATTACTAAGATACTTTTTTTCAAGTGGTGACCAATATGAGAAGACAGAATATAGCAGAGAATAGTTGAAACCTGTTCTATGTTAAACACAATTGCTTGAAAACTGCCTTTTTAATTTTTAAAAATATATTCATAATATGTCTCCTGAATTTTTGTAGAAAACCATGAGAATTTCTACAGGTTTCTACTAATTTAATCTATCTATACATATATTTATATCTCTATAAAATATATAAAAAAATAAAAGTGCATATGTGTACATTAGAACGTGTGAGACAGGTACATTTACTTTTCCTTCACAAAACTATAAATAGAAATGTCTCCATAGTGTTTATTTGCAATAGTTGCTTTTGACATCAAAATGGCTAATTTAAAAAAAAATCTGATTTTGACCACAACTTTATTGCTTTATAGGGGAATTAGAGTAGGAGCATGATGTATATGTCATGATGCATGTTCAGAGACAAGTGTTTTCTTAATATTTCACCCTTTGAATTAATTTAAATATAACAAGCTTTTCAGTGATTGGCTTTGCAAAGCAGCAGTTTCTTTCCTTGGTTCAAGTTTACATTAGTATCTAAATCATGATGTGGACCTGATTTCATCCTGTTTCATACTACTCAATGTAATAAGGAATACCTTGTTTCAGGCAGTAATATTACAGCAGGAAAAAAGCAATGAAAAGGTAAGCCTCAGACATAATATATGAGTTAAAAAAAAAAAAAAGGAAACACCAGTTATATAAAATGAAAAAGGGAATTTTTAGCAGCTTCCAACACAGAAATGAATTAAAGCTATATAAAGACTTGGGTCAATTATGTATACCTACTTCACTTTACTTAAACAAGATGATTATATTGTATTTTATTTACTT
>VWZK01016360.1:25499-41920 GCA_013396935.1 Baryphthengus martii | reverse complement strand
GCTTTCATGACACACACTTTTAATACGTTGGATTCCAAGTATTTAGAAGTGTTGTGAGCCTTTTGTTGGTGCCAAGCTGTTGGTAGTGCAGTCCTGAGGGAATCACCAAATAGTGTGAGATCAAATTGAACTATAACTCAGCTAACCTCGCCCACTCTTGTGTGTGCCAGTCTTGAGTAGCTGAGTACTGCTACTGCTTAGAAAAAGGAGTAGGAGAGGCTGCAACTGTATAGACCTCTGGTTCTATTTGCTACTAATTTGCATGCCTTTGTGCTTTTCTCAGACGATGTTTGTTTTTTTTTCAGTTGCCCTGACAGAAGGCCAGGTGCATAATTCTCCAAACAATTCTGAGCTAGGAGTCAGGTGCCTAAAGGCTTCAATGTCTTCCTCCTGTCACCATGAGGCTCTTGCCTCAGCCATACGACACTGTACCAATGAGGCAAACAATTACAAGACTGCTGGTGCTACGAAGAGCTTTACTAGGGCAGGCTGCTTTTCATATCTTATTTGCGGGTCTCTTCCATAACTTTCACTACTGAAAATGCCTTTCAGTAAAAGAAGTGGTCTAGCAGCCTTCAAAGAGAGTAAAAAAACCCCAAAAAACAACAAAACAACCAGGAGTGAAGAGCTGCTGTCTTCCTTATGCTGCTCAGTTCACCCTTCCTTTACATTTTGCAACACTACCATGCAACACGGAGGGTAGCAAAACACACGGCTACTCACTCCAAGTTAGCCTTCGAGTAAGCTAGCAATGCTGCATATCTCATCAAATTATTCCAAGTATTCATTGCAAAGCTATAGAAATTGAAGCAATCTGATCTTGCCATCTCGTGGCAGCGTAGAACTGGTATGTTGAGCATAACTGGTACTTGCTGAGGTCCTGGAAATAAGTAGGATGGAGGAGGGTTTAGCCAAGTTGCATACATTGTTAAGTGATGCCACCATCTGGTGAGCTATCATTTTTCACAGCAGATTGTCATGACACTCACCACCTGCTAAGCAATCACTTCAAAGGCTACAGTTTAAGCTCAGCTCATCTGTGTCTGGAGGGATGCTCCTCCAGGTAGCAGGGTCAGGACAGTTGCCTTGGGGTCAGCTGGGGTGTGTGAAGGAAAGCAACTACTTCAGCAGTGAGCAGAGGAGATACGACAGTGAGTTCCTAGATGGATCCTACCCTGAGGCCAAGCCACCTGAGGGTTAGTTATTAAAGCATTGAAAGCTCTTGCACATGCAACAGCATGAACATCTTACTCGTATGGCAAAGGTATGACAAAGTGAACACTCAGCCAGGAAAGATTAGGAAGGTCTGAATGATTATGCAGCCTGGCAATTCAAGTCAGGTAGTCTCCTATCACTTTTTAAAGTTATTTTTAAGTAAAAAGCAATAGCACTTAATGAAATATAACCCTGTCTTCCAGAAAGTCTGTACTTGCTGTATTATACAGCGTGAAATTTATCTTCATTATGATGGTTACAAACCTTCATCTCTTTTTTCAACCTCAGTTACCCAGGGGACCAAGTTTTCCCTTTCATTTCATCAAAATATCAATGACTAACTTTAGATGTGTGACTCCTCAGAGAGTAACAAGTTGAAGGTTTTTTTCTCTTTCACAGAGAAAGGCCCTACTCATGTAGTACCTGTTGCTATGTGATTGATGGCAGTACTGGAGACCTGGGTGAAAAGCTTTGCAGTGTTACATGTTACTTTCCATTAGTTTTCAGGGGTCTGTTGATTTTAAAAGGCTAGCCCATCTCTTAATCATAGAATCATAGAATGGTTTAGGTTGGAAGGGACCTCCAAAGGTCATCTAGTCCAACGCAATCACAGAATCACAGAATGGTAGGGGATAGAAGGGACATCTGGAGAGCATCTAGTCCAACTCCTCTGACAAAGCAGGTTTGCCTAGATCAGGTTGCACAGGAACACATCCATGAGGGTTTTGAAAGTCTCCAGAGAACGAGACTCCACAACCTCTCTGGGCAGCTTGTTTCAGGGCTCCCAACCACAGTTCCCAGGCTGTATATCAACTATAGTCTCCTGAGTGCTTGATTTCACCTCTCCTCATTCTTGTTCACGTACCTGGTCAGAGAATATAGTGTGATTGAGGTATATTTATCCCAAGCACTATAACTGTCCTTCTGTATGGATATTATGTACTTTATACATCTTAATGCCAGCTGTCTGGTAATGATCAGCAATGTGGGACTAACTACTGACTTTCAGGAAAACTGTGGAGATTCTGAATAATACAGTCTGTTAAGTTTGAAAAGAGCTGTTGAACTTTCTGTGATTCATGGAGACAAGAAGGATGTTAGTCAATAACAGATGTGTTGGTTCTGATTACCCCGGCGTCTTCAGAGAACAATGTGCATTTCTCAAATAATTCATGAAATAATCCACCTCGTTATAGAAAACTGGTAGTTGTATACAGTGAAGAAAAAAATAACAGGAGTCATGGGGAGGAGATAGGAGCATGTGCCTTGGTGAAATTCCTCCATATTCTGATCTGCATTCTCATAATGGCTTCTAAAACCCTAAAGCAGTAGAGTAATGTGCCCATAATGACTTTGTTTAGCTTGACAGTAGTATGTCCAAGTTTCTTTTAAAAGTATCGTTTAAAAGAATGATAGAATCATCAGGGTTGGAAGAGACCTTGAAGATCATCAAGTTCCAACTCCCCCTGTCATGGACAGGGACACCTCACACTAGACCAAGTTGCCCAGAACCCCATCTAACCTGGCCTTAAAAACCTCCAGGGATGGGGCTTCCACCACCTCTCTGGGCAACCTGTTCCAGTGTCTCACCACCCTCATGGTAAAGAACTTCTTCCTAACATCTAATCTAAACCTACCCTCCTCTAGTTTGAATCCATTCCCCCTAGTCCTATCACTACCCAACGTCCTGAAAAGTTCTGCACCAGCTTTCTTGAAGGCCCCCCTCAGATGCTGGAAGGCCACTATAAGATCTCCTTGTAGCCTTCTCGTCTCCAGACTGGATAATCCCAACTCTCTCAGCCTGTCTTCATAGGAGAGGTGCTCCAGCCCTCTGATCATCCTCGTGGCCCTTCTCTGGACAGATTCCAGCATGTTCATATCTTTCTTGTAATAGGGGCTCCAGAACTGGATGCTGTAATTTTTCTTCTCTCTACGCCGCCTTCTTCAGTTTCAGGTAAACAACTGATTTTATTCTGCATGACGGCCATAGACCTTGGGTTTTGGAGTGAGTTTTGTGTTTCTCTGTCAATAGTTAATGACAACACTAACATGTAAATCATCACGGAGAATCTAATCTTGTGTTCTGCTTTAGGTGTCAGGACTGTCATCAGCTATTGCTGGAAAAGATAAAAGAATCACAGTCTTGGCATAAGAAAACTTAAGGAAGAACAGCATTCTCAGCTGTTTTACTTTTTAATGTGATTATAAATCTACCAATTTAGCATATCTAGTCCCATCTATTTAACTGTGTATATAAGCCAACATACATACGCATATCTGTGAAAAAAAAAAGTAGGTATGTATAGAAGTATAATAGGAATGTAAAATGTGCATGGGGTTCCAACTAAAGCAAATTCTTTCTGCTTAGCTTGGATGTCATAATTTGCATGAATAAAATCTCTTCACAAATTCCTTTGCGAGACAAAACAGGGCTTAACTATGTCTTGTGCAGCATTTAGATTTTTTACCTCCAGTTTGTAAAACACTTTGCTATCCTCAGATGACAAAGTAGTAGGAGGGCAGACAGCTGTCAGAGCAGTTCAAATATAGAGACAAAAGTCAGGCCTTTGCATTTCCAATCTTATGTCCTGCGGATCAGTTTGTTGCCGAGGCAAGGATAGCTAAGAGTCGAGAAAAGTGTATCCACTGCACATAGAGGAACAGAGTGAGAAACGAGTCACTGTCGCATGTTAAGTGTCTATGCTCTTTTCAACAGTGGTCCCAAGATGCTCCAAAGCAAGAAGTTAGGCAAATGACACAGAAATCCCACAGTAGGACAGTTAAAAGCATATACACTAAAAACAGTCTAACTCGTACAAGCAAGAAGTCCATTATAGTACTGCTCAATTAATAGTCACCAGTAGGAAGGATAGCACCAGCATGGAAATGAGACCCTGTGTTACCTCCTTGGCTTTCTTGTCTTTCTTAGGCTCAGCCCACACAAAGGTTCATACCTTGACTCTGCCTCAGGGTGCTCTACTGGGGAGACTCAGGGATCCACCATGCTCTCTCGTACCTTCCCTTCTCTCCCACCTTTCCTCTCCTATGTCCAGGGTAAGAAAATATCAGCATACTCACAGGAAAGTAATCACAGCAAGTGGCACCCACCCACCTGGAAGTCAGCTTAGCCATTAATTTTCTTGGGCTTATTTCAAAATCTCTGTGGAGGACAGTGATAATAAGCATGTTGAATGTAATAGGAAAATGTAAGAGACATCAAAGTAACTCAGAATTTTACAGTGTGTGAAATAATATCTGCTGTTTCTGACCAGCAAACAGTTTGTCTAGGTAGCATTTGAAGGCCTTGGAAAAGGACCATGTGCTTGTGGCAGCTAAAGCAGCTGATTCAGAAGGTACCACTCATGTTTGATTCTTTATTTTGGTGAATGCTACTAGCTTGTTCTAGTCTGAAGTAAGCAAAACTAAGCTGTGTTAAGGATTCAGTCTTCAGTGTATGGACATTTGACAATGTTCGTATCCAGGATCCAGCCTGTTTTAAACAGCAGGGTAATGTATCATTGTACGTGTATGCACTGTATACCTACAAGAAGACCCAAATCAAGATTTGTGGTTATTTTGGTGCTACTCATGGTGTTAATTCTCCTGGGGTTTTTTTTGCATTTCTGGAGGACAGGGATTAGTCAGGATTTCAAACCAAGGAGTAAGACACTAAAAAGGGATGGAGAAGATGTGAAACAGTATGACAATACTGTGGGAAAATAATCTTTCCAGACTAGAGCTGATAAATGGGAGTTTGCTGTGATCCTATACAGAGATATGATGCATAAACTGTCTAGTTCTGCACTTGTTAAGGTAATTACCATGTTATTCATACCTCCTCTTTACTTTGAGGGTTAACCAATTTCAAAATCTCTTCCTATTAACTACCTCAAGCTTTATTCAAACTTCTCCATTCCCTTGAAAGTCAGAGGAAAAAAACTGTAATCTAGTGAGTTGTAGTCTCTCTCAGCTCTGGACTAACCTTGGAAAGGTCAGAGAAAACTACAATTATATTTGATAAGCTGTAGCCATGCCTTTGAATTGATTTCTAACTCCAGGCTGTGGTTTGCAAAAGCCAAGTCCAAATACTTATTTCTGTAAATGTTATGAATTTATTAATGTGCACATGGGTTTGTAAAGAAAAAGAAAATCAGAGTTGCTGTTAAACAAGTAAAGAAAGATACATAGAAAATACCTTTGAAATTTTTATCACTGAAAATCTCTTCAAGCTCTTTATGCTATAAGTGAATCTATTTTAAAAGTACAGATACGACCTTTCACAGAAGTGTTGGACTAAGTGTTTCATGATATGCTGACTTTTATCAGTGTACTTTGATTTGTTTGCAGTAGTGACTATGAAGAACATACTCTATTAGTTTACTTCAATGATTGTACTGACATCTACTGGTATAATAGTATTTTTAATTATTATGTGTAATATTTGAAGTAAAAAATTGCAAGCTTGTTACTTGTGGTATAAGAAAATGTCACTCCATTAAAGTACTTGTTTTACTTTTTCTCTGTTTTTTGGTTTTTTTTTTCTCCTCATTAGAACAACCAGCTATGCTACTATGTTCACATACTGCTAATAATGGAATACATTCTCAGGAACTGTATTTTGGTTGTAACGAAACATATCATTGCTCGGGGTGCAATCTGAGTATTTATGTTGGTATTTTGGTTGGTTGGTATATCAATCAATTTTGGTTGTTTTTTCAGCAGTCCCTAGTCATGCATTCAAAGGGACTGGGGATGCTACAGGCTAATTTGGTACTAAACTAATCTCATTGCATTGACAAATTTAATGGTAGGCACAGTTTTCCTGAGTCGTAGTTTGAACAGCCCTAGTACTACACAACTCTGACAGTACAGATGTCCTGCAACACAGCGTTCATATGAGGACAGAAAGACACTCAACTCCCTTCTCCAATCACTTCTCTCTGAAGTTATTTTGACACTTCGTGGAGGATTTTTTAATTTATAGCTGGCCAAGCACATCATGAAATAGAATGGAACCCCATTAGAAATGGACATGCCAAAAAGACCGAGGGAAAGGAACCATGTACATTGATAATTGCTCATCACAAATTAAGTACTTAAAACACAAACAAACAAACCAAACTTTTAAATGTAATAAAACTTCCAATGGAATATGTCCTCAGCCATTTAACACACGAAGGAGATTATGTCAGTGATTTTTTTCAGACATCAATCTGTAACCTCCTAATAGGTTACTTCTGTTATATTTTAGGTGTTATTTCCTCTAAACCTGAGGAAGAAGAAGGTATGCTAAGGTACCACCTTCTAAATAACATTTCATTGCCAGATTTCATGTTATATTTCACACAAAGTCCAGTATTTGGAACGTTCTCTCTAATTTTGGTTGAGTGAGGGAGACACAATAGGTACTGTGCTACCATGGACACAAGGGCACACTGCTGGCTCATGCTTATTGTCCTCCAAGACTCCTAGATTCTTCTCCACTGAGCTGCTTTCCAGCAGGTCAATGTCTAACATGCACTGGTGCAGGGGGTTATACTTCTCCAGGTGCAGGACTCTATACTTGCACTTGTCGAACTTCACGAGGTTCTCCTCTGCCCAGTTCTCCAGTCTGTCCCAGATCTTGCTGAATGGCAGCACAGCTTTCTGGTGCGTCAGCCACTCCTCCCAGTTTTGTATCAGCAGCAAACATACTGAGGGTACACTCTTCCCCTTCATCCAGGTCATTGATAAATATGTTGAATGAGACTGGATCCAGCACTGACCTCTGGGGTCAGATACAGACCTCCAACTGGACTCTGCACCACTGATCATAGACCTGTGAGCTTTATCATTCAGCCAGTTCTCACTCCATCTCATGGTCCACTCATCTAACTCACGCTTCCTAAGCTCATTTATGAGGATGTTATGAGAGACAGTGTCAAAAGCCTTGCTGAAGTCACAGCAGGCAACAGCCACTGTTCTCCTCTCATGTTCTCAGATAGTCATCCCATCATAGAAGACTACGAAGAGCAACAGTGGATAGTAGCGAGTACTCTTGACAAGTTGTGGCACTCTCTTGGCAATGTCTCGGATTTTAGATCCTAGGAGGCTGCATATCTCTTTTGACTCCCTGTCAGGTTGGAAGATAGATGTCTCAGTGCCCTTTAACAGTCACCCACTATGAGCACACATAATTCTCAAAACTGTTTATAACTGGATATAAACACATTAACCTGAGTAAAACTGCAGAGGCAAACTGTTATTACACTATGTGGAAGACAAATCTGTCTGTTGAAAGTATTTCAAGAATTTCCTTTGCAATTAATAAAAAAAAAAGATTCAAATAAAGATGTTGCTGAAGTTGGAAGCATTGTGTCAACTAAGAGACCTTTTCAGCTGTTTTCCTGAGACAAAAACCAGAAGGTAACAAATCCGAATCTGTATTCAAAGCAAATGTGATTAGTCCAGCTTGGTATATGCTTGTAAATATATTAGATGCTTGTGGAAATACTGAGATATGGGCAGAGACCATTTGTTGTCTTAGAAAATGGTGCTGGATCAAAAACTGCCTTAGTAAGGAAGAAGATAGACAAGGATATTAAAATCTTTCTCCCTCCTCAGACTGGAACATTTTTTAGCATGTAAAGCTTACAGATCATGAAGTTCTCTGGCTAGTTTATATCTGAAACAAAAGCTTGCTCTTTTTCATGCAGAGTAGAGAAGTCCACAAGTACACAGAATATTTTGGTGGGCAGAATCTCCACCTGGAGTGTATTAAACTCTGACTCAGTTTTCATTCCTCCCTTTGTTTGGACTGAGGGCTCTCTTGATCAAGGACACTACTGTGACATTTCCCGAGTGAAGCAAGTTAAAGAATTGTCAGTAATGCTGTGTATGAGGACTGCGAAATTGAATAGTCTGAATGTCAAATGCAGTGACTGTGCCCAACTCAGAGTACCATTAGCTATGAAACATTGCAAGAAATGTGACTTTAAATCCCTTCCAAGATGGCTCTGACTTCATTAGCCTAAGTGCCAAATTCTTCCTTAAAAACGGTGAAGAAGTAGGAAACCCTTTGGTACCTGGGCAGGAAGGTATCTTCTAACAGAGAAGTCTGGGTACAGTTCTCAAAATCAGATAGAACAATGTCTGGTTTATGAATTATAGCAGGGCTTACCTGAGGGTAGACCTAAAGTATATCAAGAAACAAAGATGGAGTCATCTAGGTAAATTCAATGTTACAAAAGTCATGCTGAAGGATCTCAAGGTGTGAAGACCCAGGCAGTGGACTTGGATGGGGCTGAGTGTTGAGGGTAACAATACTGGTAGCCTTCTCTAGGCTTTTTGACCTTAACTGTTTTAGTAAATTCTGTAAAACTGTTTCTCTAACTTTTCTGAAGATACTTTCGATACCCAGGTCCAACATGTATTTTGCTACAGAGTATTGGACAGTGGCATTACTGGAAGAAGCATCTGCAGGTGTTTTCAGTGAGGGTGACTTTGCAGGCACAGATATCTAAAGGCACCAGCAATGTTCCTGGAGTGAAGTCCATGTGAATTGTCTTGCATTAGATCTCAGAAGAAAGAGAACACACACAGTAACCTGGAAGAGGGAAGAAGAAAAGCTGCTTGTAGCCACATGAGTGGGATGATCGGCTGTGTGCTGCAAGGCAGGGGCTTGTATGCAAACTAGTGGTCTAAGTATGCATACAGCTAGTTCCAGCTGGTCTACGCAAAGAGCATTCTTAAAACCTACACAAGTTTTACTCCTGCTGCTGGCTTCATTCCTGTCTCACTTGTCAAGTCTTTCCAATTGAAAAACACTCAAGGGGGAGGTGTAGAAACACCTCTCTTGCTGTCTGCATCAGCTCTTTTCTGCTAAGAGCAGCATTTTATAAAACAGATGCACATTTGGGACCTTCATGTTAAAAGACATCTGTGTATATGAAGATAATACAGGCTTGTGAAATACAGTATGTTCAATATTTTTGTGCCCTTTATCCTCCCATGTTTCTGAAGTTGCCTGGGCATGTAAAGTTCTGTTTTTCAAAGCTCATGTTGTCAAATGATATGAATATGAGAGAGAAGATCATGGGAGGGAAAGGGTGATTTTTGTTTAGTTGGGTTTTGTTTATTTTCTGAAATGACATTATTATCCTTCATTCCTTCTGCATACAAATTCGATTCAGAGTTTAAATATTACTAACAGGAGCTTTAAAATTCATCACTTTACAGCTGTTAAATCCATTTCCTCTGGTTTGTCCCCTTGGCAACAAAAATTAAAAGGCAATCATATGATGAAAAAAAATTGCAGCTCATCTGAGCCTGTCTTTGCATAACACATTTTGAGATTCTGATTGTTTGTAGACTTGATGTTGGATCAACTCTGAAAACTGTGTGTGCTTGTCTGGTGCTCTGCACGCTGTATGAATCCTTAAAAGAATGGAAAAAAAAAAGAAATGGAGACAGCCAATGCCAGTGGCAACATCATCTAGCTAGAAAGTGACCTGTTTCCTGCATACATTGTGAGTACAGATGGACAACCACTTTACTACTGGAAGTTAAGTGAGGGGTTCAGCTTACTACAGTTGCATGGTTTTGTATGGAACATTCATTCTTATTTTTTGCTTATGATGGACACTTCTGACACTCAACAGCTAAGGGCAAACTTATCAAAGTCTTTAACAGCTTCTCATGGCAATATCACTGTGAGATGGAACCATTATCCATAAGAGAAGCAACTGACCTAAACCAAAGTGCACTCTAACAAAAAAAAGGGATTTACCATTCAGCTTCTTGCTCTAACATAGCTTTTTTTAATGTTGATGAGAGTACAGTATAACTAAATTTATACTTGTTTCAGTTGCTAAAGTGATTTTCAGTACTTAGCACTAAACTCCTTCTTAAGAATGAAGTAAAATGGATCGTTCAGTTGTCAGATAGTTGTACAATGGGCTTGTTCCAGAAACACAAATCTTTTTAAAGTCTTTTAGTCAGTTCCAGCCTCTTCAGTCACTGTGCTTTTTCAGTTTTTCTCAGTACTTTCTTAGTGGCATGTAGGAATAGTGAACTCCTCTGCAGCAGATGAGCTTGTGCAGAGGAAGGCAAGTCTGGCATCAACTAAATCAAATTATAAGGATTTTTACGTCAATGAATCTTCCTGAGACCTTAAAAACTCAGCCAGTCACAGACATGCTTATTCACATCTTGGCCAACAGTCTAGCACAGAGCACCAGAAGTTTCCTCCTGTCATCTAGCTCACTGAATCAGAAATAGTCTCAATATGGAGAAGGTCGTTCCCACTCTTCCCATTTTCACATGTGCAGACCTTACTAGAAAAAAATAGCATTGGTAAAAGATGGCAGGGATAATGGTTAATAAAGCCTTTTTCCTGGGAAGCCTCTTCAAGAGATCAGGGCTACTACCTTCGGAGATGGCACCTGTCAGTGAAAATGACTGGGTTGATGTGAATGAGCAACACGTAGTTTTCAAGTTCATAGGCAGAGGAATACGTACTTGGCATGTTTGAATTTTGGTTTAAAAATCTCCATACGGACACTCATACCAATGCTGTGTTGGTGATTCCTACTCTGTAATAATCAGACATTGAACTCAACTACCTATTAATGGTATGAACTGCAGTTAATAATATTAGCAATATTATTAGTTTTAGTCCTAAACCAAAGTGCAGCTACATCATAAATAAGTTGAAGAAGGACACAGATGCATAGTTCGGCCTTGTCTCCACACTTAAAAATACAAGAAACAAAGCAGAGCCATGGGGAAACAGTCCCTTTGGAAAAACATCTGTGGAAGGGCTTGGAGGAGGGTTATCTGCAAGGTCTCTACATATACACAGTGACTTGGCAAAGCAACTCGTCGTCTCAAACAGACTACAGCCCTGATGCTGGTCCTTCTCTGGGTCTGGGAGATACCATTTTGATGGTCCAGTAAGTAACTATTTATCCAAAATGGGTAATATCATGACTGTTTCTAGGAAGAAAAGGCTCCAGATGTCAAATGCAGAGCTGTATGTTTCCTAAGCTTTTAACTTGGAAAACCACTGAAATAGAAACTTCTCCAGTTTTACCGTTTAGATCAAAAGCAAAGAATTGAAGATTATCTGTATTCCTAAAGCTAATCTGTGTCATACACTGTCTAGGGCAGGATCTCAGACACACTGATTAGCTAAATAGTGCATACAGACGAAAATAATAGATATTTGAACAGTGGTAAACTGTAGAGCCATATGACAAATTGGTCTATACATACTGCTCCGTTTTAGTTTTACCAATTCATCTTCAAGAGGATTTATTTTGAAAATAAATCAACCTGTAAGAGAAATATTTCCTTTTCTTCTAACAAACATAGCTCCCTCTCACCTAATGAACTGTCGTTTACCTGACTGTACAACTGGTTAAATACATGGCAATTTTTCAGGTAAATTTATATCAATGTTCTGATATCCCAACACCTACGGAAGAGGTGCTATCATTTTCAATACACAACATTAACGTGATCAGCTGCATACAAACTCCTGATATAGTCAAGTCAGTTCCTCCCATGCTGATTTTTTTAAAACTCAAGGAAATCTCACATAGGACCTAACAATTTTTCTAACACAAAATTTATTAATAATATATTGTCTTGTGTTTTCAAATACTGAAACAACTGTTGCATTGACCAGTACCCCATTTCACATGCTGCTTTGGACTGTGTTCCTTGAGGCACTTCTGAAAAAAGCCTTTTAAATGAGATTTTCTGAGAGTGGGGTTCTGTCAGATATGTGGCCATCTTTGGCAGTACACAACATTTGAAAAAAAGAGCCTTAATCTGACACAACCAGACTCTCCTTGTAGGTATTACGTGTCTGAAAAATCTGTGATGAGGTTAATATGCTTTGTCACTTATTTGGCTTTACTTCACTGCTATGGGCAAGGCCTAGAGTTTTAAACAATCCTATTTGTGTGTAAATAAATGCCTTTTTAATTTGTCATAATTTCAAGTTTTTGTTTTGCAGATATAAATAATTAACATACCTTTTATGATTTTTTTGCTGTTTTACCTTACAGGGCATACTTCCCCTTCTACACCCACTTGTGTCCTCCAATAGCAATACTAACAGTTACGAAGTACGTCCCCAGGGAAGACAATTTTCCTAAAAACCTTTAAAATGTAAATCTATGCACCACTCTTGCCAGCATGTATGCTCCAGTAAGTGAAACCAATATTCTATACTTGCCAGCATAATAATCCAAAAATTGAATAAATTCCAAGCACCAAAGTTGAAAGTTCCCAATTTTACCTCTGCATAACCACATACATGGTGTCACCTCTAACTGCATAGTTACTTCTTGTCATCTGGCTTCTGAAGCACAACTTCTATGTTGAGGTGATGGAGAAGTGTTATATTTAATTTGATGATGCTTAGGCTAGTATAACTTTTGGAAAATGTAGTACAAAAGTATTGTATTCTAAAGAGCTCCACAAAAAAGGAGAAAGATGGTGATACAGACTTACTTGGATAGATACAGGTAGAATGTAGAACCACATACTTAATATATTTAGATTAGCAATTAGGATGACAGTTACTTTGGCTCTCAAGTGGGTTTTCTACAGTTTAATTCCACTTAATACAATGGATTACTCTTGGTTTACACATCTGGGAAAAAAAATCATCTATAACAATTACTACTTTTTGCTAACAACTGAGATTGCTATTAGTTGTGTTTAACCCAAAATTTTAGTAAATGCTCCACTGGAAAGTGTAATATTGTGTCTATGTATGCATAAATACACATGAATGTACATTTACAAATGATGCAGTAATATGGAAGAGTAAGGTTATAAAAGCAGAAATGTATTCAATTTCTAATTCACTTAGAGCTTATAAAAATGGTTTAATTAGTCTCTTTTTTTTTTTTTATTCTAAGTTCAGAGATGGAATTTTTCAAGCATAAATAAAATATATAAATATTTCTGAGTCCTTCCTCTCAGAACTCTTCTAGGTCCCTAAAAAATGTATTCGAACCATTGTGCAGTGGGGCTTATAATACCCATGCCCGTACCAAAATATAATACCCAGAGTGATGAAACTAATCTATTACTGCTGTGAATGCATCTTTTTTTTTTGTTGTTTTGTGGTTTTTTTTTTTTTGGTTTGTTGGTTGTTTTTTTTGGTTTTGTTTTGTTTTTTTGTTGGTTTTTTTTTTGTTAGGAATAAATCGATTTGTCCCATAAATGTTGCCAAATGTGTTCCAAGGGCAATATCCTTCTCATGGTGAAGTCAGTGTTTGTGAATTAAAGCAGGATCAAATACTCACTCTTATGTCCTAGATCCTATTCCCATTACTATTTTAAAAGACCGTATTCCTGAGAGTGGTCTGATGAATGATTTAATGGACTCATACCCTTGGTTTTGGCACTTTTTTATTTTTGTACAGGCTTTTTTTCTGAGTTTATTTCTTCTTCATGTTTTCTAATAAATTTAAGAAGTATGTCATCACTGCTATTTTACCAGCAGTAAGTAAATCAGGAAGGCAGACGGCTCATCCAATATTGATATTTCTACCATGAGTATACTATAACTTGGTCTGAGAAATATGACTGGAGATTAATTCTGGAGAACATGAAATGTTGGGGTTTTTTTAGTTGCCCTTCATCTTTTCCTTAAGATTTTTTTCTGACAGGATGTTGTATTACCGATATTGTGGTTTTAATGGTCTTTTGAAGAAAGTTTATGTTTTAAAAAACTTATTTATATGCATTTTTTATTTGAAAATAAATTTATTTTATTTATGTCCTACTTTATAACACTTCTGGCAAAAAGGAGAAATGAGTATATACTAATTGCTGATGTCATTCTAGTTATCTTTCTTAGCCTATTAATAGGTACATCCACAAGACCACTAGCATTCTCCAACCTCTAACAGTTTGCTTTGTTATTTGCTAGAACTGTGTTTGCATGACTCTTCATCAGCCATCAGATGCCGTCCATTATGTTACTGTGATGCAAATGCCCATTACAGATCTGTTGAATGTTCACCAAGAGGGCTAGCTTTGTGGGTACAGCTATGTTAGCATAATTATACTCATGCAAATGTTTTTAATATAGGGAAAGCCTAAGGTAGCACGATGTTTTGAACTTTATTAGGTGTAATCTATTTCATATGTACTTCAATATATGATGCCAAAATCTGAATGTAATTAAAAATGCAATTCTAATTGAGTATAGCAGTTTGCATGTTAAGACTATCTAAAAGGTATATCGCACAGAAATACAAATTGCACTGGGAAGAACTATTACACAGCTTATGTTATCCATCAGGAGTACAGTACTACCTAATTTTGACCTGTTTTTAGCTCCAAATAAACTCATAAGAGTCACTATATTTTATTTCAGTGGCATGCCGTGGTTAAAGCCTAAGCAACAGGAAAAATAGCTGTCTGATTTTGTACTTGTATAATTAATCTGTTGTGGCTTATTTATTGAACAATGTTATGTGTAAACAAATAGCACCTTAATTTTAAGATTTCATTCTGGATTCAGTAAAGGATTATGTAACACAGAAAGCTGGCGGAACAGTTTATAGAGAATTCAATGTCTTACCTGCAGCAAACAGAACTTCTATGTTTGATTTTAAGAAGCAATACACTCACCAGCACATGCTGCATTGAACAATGTCACCTGTGAATAAATTCTTGAATTTTTTTTTTCTTAGTTAGGAAGTGGAAGAAAGATAGTTAATCACGTGTAATTGCATGCATATTTCATTATACAGCAGGGGAAAATGTAGCTAATCATTTGGAGCTCTTCAATCTGCCAACTGTAATAAGCAGGAGAAAAAATACTTGGCGGGGCAACTTTTTCTTTGGAAGTTAATCTCCCAAATAAAAAAAAAATAAAACAATAGAATTGATGCAATGTACAAAGAGCTGTGTGTCTTTGATAAAGGATAAAGTTCCCATGATAAAGGTTCTGCTTGTGAAAGCGTACCATATTTGCATTTATTGATCCTCTCTCAAATAAATAGGGCAGTATTCCATTCTACCTCCATACTATTAACTTTCATTAAATCGTTTTGGTGAAAAAAATAACACCCCAAACAACTACCATTTGAATATGATAATGCTTACAGCTGAAATCCATTTGGAGAAAGAACCAAACCAAAGGAGGAGGCACACATTTGGAGAGCACACAGAGTCTCTGCAGAGCTAGGGCTCTGGTGATCCACGGAACAACCAAGGCCTCATTCCCTGCACAGGGGCTTAACGCGGCAGAGCAGCTGAAGCCCACCTACACCACAGAACTACCTCCTGGCAAGGAAAATGAGAGACTGTGATCTTGGTAACGTTTGCTACCATGAAGCAAAGCAAACAAACATCAAAATACATACACTTTTTTAAGAACTTATTTTTTCGTGGTCGTTGCAAACACTGCTGCATTATGTGCTTTCTTATAATGTAAGAATAGGTATACGTATGTGAAAGGTACACAGCATCTTTACTTTTAGTAAAAGAAGCTGTTGCTAAGCAAGTGTTACTTAGAGGGAAAAACGGCCTTTCATTAGCCCCGTGAGTTCATTAGCCCCCATTCATAATTTTGTCTAAGTTCACCATGAGCTGGTTGTTGGTTTTGGGTTGTTCGCGGTATTGTTCGGGGATTTTGTTTGTTTGTTTATTTTTGTTTGTTTTAAAACATTTCCCAGTGACATCTTGTTCCTTTCCAGCCCAGGTTCATCTTACCGAACTTCCAGCGGCAAGGCCGGCGGGGCAGCGGAAGGGACAGCCCCTCGACGCAGCGCAGGGTCAGGCCTCGCCGGAGGGGACACAGAACCAGCTGAAAGACGCAGGGGTAAGCCTGCTGCCGCCGCCATCTGCATTTTACCCGCAAACCGGCAGCCCGGGAAGCCAGGGAGGGAGCACGAGGGAAGAGCAGCCCCGCTGCCCAGTGTCATCCCGGGCAAGGCGTGCGCCCCCCCGCTCGGCCGCGTCTGCCGCCTCTCCGGCAGCCCGGGGAGGGAGAAACTTTGCTGGGAAGGGCTGCGACGCGACACGCCACGGCACAGAGAGAGCGGGCCGGGGAACTGTCGTGCCCACTCTCGTCTGCACCCTACGCCCCCCCCTCTTCGTTGTTAGGATGCAGTCGCCGCGCGGCAGGCGGTCGCCCAAGCCACCCCGGGGGGCGCCGTGCTCGGAGATCCACCGGCGGCTAGGGGCCGCGG
>VWZK01016360.1:13219-25343 GCA_013396935.1 Baryphthengus martii | reverse complement strand
GCTGGGCGCAGCGGCCCTCACGGAGCGCTGGTCGTCGGCGGCGTTGAGACTCGCTTGGAGCCAGAGGCGGCCCGAAGGCCCGAGCGAGACCGGCCGTGGCCTCCGCGATCGGTGTGCGGGCTCCTGGCGGAGCAGTGGCCACGAGTCCTTCGGTGGTTCTGCCGGTACCTGTTGCCGTGGTGGTGTTGGCGCTTCTCGCAGGTCCACATCCCGATGTTGCTCACTGGCATCCCTCAGAGTCTGGCTTTAAACGTGACCGTTTTGGCAGAGCAGGAGTGAAGGGCCGAGGCGCAAACCTCACTTGTGCCCATTGAGTGGGTCTGGTTGTGCAAAGGAAAGGGTCTGCTTTCTGGGATGGTTTGTTTCTCGTGTGGTGTCTCCCCGTGCTGCCAGGACCTCCCTGTATTAGTGGGAAAAGTAATAGGAAGAAGAAAAGTAAAAGAAAAATTCTCGAAAAACCGAACATTTGAACTCCACGTACCACATTTAACAGATTTGATTTGCCATTTGGGTGAACAGTATTGTGTTCTTCTTTTTTTCCCTTTTCTTTCACACTTATAAACACTGTGCCATCCTGTTATATTTTTGCTTAATATGTGCAAAATATTTTGTTGGTATAAGCTGTTGAACAGAAAACGTCCTTACTGGCTTTGATGTACAAAAGGATAACAGGAGTCTCTTGCCAGAGCAGAGCAATGATTTATTGTAATCAAGCACAAGGTCTGAATTCTGCCGTTGCAGTGGTCTGTTGCGAATTGCCTTGTGGTTTTCTTATCAGCATTGCATTTATCGAGATAACAACAAATTGTTGGGAGGGAAGAATCTAAACTGGAAATAGGGGAAGTGGTAAAATTTTTTGGGAGATGTTATTTGATGCTCCTGTGGAAAGGGAAAGTAGTATAACATTGAAAGAAAAGAATGAAAATATCAAAGGACCAATCCACCGTAACGAGCAGCATTTTTCATGACAGAGAACATTACCTCAGTTTTTTCTTTTCAAAATTGTTACTCATTTTTAGTATACGTGTTTTTTATCTATCCATATCTTGCTAACAGTAACGTGCATGTAACATAATTTATTAAGTAGCACTGGTGTTTCTAATGGTTTCATTTGTGCCTTCAAGAAGCTTTTTTTGTCGAGACCTGTATGCATTCTCCCTTCTCTTTGCACAGAAGCGCTCTAGCAAAGTTGAATCGGCATCAGCACTAGGGTAAAGAGAACTGTACTACTCATACTAATGGATGATCTTTATATTCCACCTAGCTCTGTGTCTGTAAATTCTTCAGAATGTCATACAACTCAAGTTGCACAGATTGCTGTAAGTGGTTTTAATAGATAACACTTTAATCAGCGTGTTGACAACCATTATAAAGACCTTTTAAATCATCTGCTCCGTGTTTTGTGTAGGAGAATTTAAAATTTGGTGGAGTGTATCCAGTAAATTTTCTAATTGGCTTTATGTTTAAACATCCTGCTGGAGTAGCTTGAGCCAGTACAATGCCACACTGGCAGTGTACTGTGTCATCGTTGGTAGGGACATTTTTGTTTCCCTGTTGGCGTTCCCAGCAAGTCAATATAAGAATACACCATTTTGGCTAGACAGTATTGGAGTAGTTATTTAGTAGGCTTTTCAGATCTGGTCCTCGTGTCTGAGACACCCTGCTTGATAGTCTTGTTACATGCTGTAACGATTTTCTGCATTACTCACCCATTATTGTAATATGCAATGAGAAGTTTTGTGTTTTCATTTTGTAAGTAAAATGGTGACTCTTCATTGAAGTTTACTGGCAGCTGTTTAGTGTAGCGTTTATTCATTAATTTATGCTATTTTCACCTCTGAAGAATACAATATACATTAAGAGGTGCAGTTGTAGCAACTGTTTCATCAAGTTTATAACTGAGTTTAATGAGTATAGTAATCGATTTTCTATGCTGAAAACATAAAGAGGCAATATTAACTGTTCCTGGGTTTCATACATTAATTCAGTGTATGTAGTGTTGCATATATTCTGCATATGCTAAAAACTTGCTTTTCAGTTTCTGAAGCTAATTCTGTATTTCAGAAGTTAGAAGAAAGTGATTCCAACTAATTTAAATTTAAAATATTTACTGAAGGATCTTTTTTTTTCCTTTTTTTTTTTTTTTTTCTGTAAACAGATGATCTCTTTGTTTCCTTAACCGAAAACCCAAATAAAAACCTCACTGGAAAAACTGCCCCTACTGTGTTGCTGTTCTTGCAGTACTCTTTACAAGTTACTTTTGAGTACTCTGTATCACACACATTTATCAGTAGATGAAAGCATTAATGTGCAGTTGAGACCCACTTTCCAGTTGCAAGTTTAACTACCATGCATTGCACTCAGTGTCAGGCTCCTTACAGTGCTACAGAACATGATTGATGAAACACAGCAAACAGGTTGCTTGTCCATCCAAAAGCATTGAAATTGTCTTTAGTACATTAGTGTGATGTGTACAGAAACTTAAAATTCTGTTTTCATAGTTGTTCCAAAATACATAATGCTGTTCATTTTTATCGCAGTACTTTAACACATGGAGCCACTGCTGTCATCTTTTTACATCTTTTTGATGCACTCAGCGTTGTATGGATTTTCAAGAGGCTGATAAAATTACTTTTCAGACAGAACTGCTTATAGTCTTAATATAGGCTGTGCGTTAGTTTCTGAACTGCCTTTTTATTTCTGCTTTGAATGTTTCAGAACAATTTTCATTAGCATAGCTTTTAAATGTAAATTTTCACATTTGCCTGTTACATTCGAGGTAGTCACTGGAAATCTGCTTTGTTCCTTATGGAACAGTGCACATTGATTTTGCTTGTATTAAATCTTTAATCTGAATCAGTTCTTTCTTCTGTCATCCATCCGAAAGCTTGTGGTCCAGGATCTCTTGGCTGATGAAACCGAGTGGTTGATACTAATTTGGCAAGCTCACTGCCTGTCAGTAAAACAGTAGGCTAGCTTGTTTTCCCCTTCTTTCTTCCTTTCAAATTTCTGGTTTTGTTTATCCTCCTTTCCCTATTGGTCACTGCTTTCCGGCATTTATTTCCACACCCCTGAGCTGTATGCTCAAGTATGAGTGTCTCTTCCATTGTGAGTAGTGAAGGCCATGCCAGTCAGGCTACAGTTTTTAAATTCTTGTGATACTGCTCGTAGTCTTGCAAAGTGCTGTTTGCAAGAATATTTAGAAAAGCATGCGATCTTTCAGTTTACTGTGGTGGGTTTCCCCTGCTTTGTTATTGACAGGACTGCCCCCAGTGAGTCTGGGGATCGCCTGAATTTTCTTCCTGGGTATAGTATCCAGGAGGTAACTGGGTGAAATGGAAAAATCTGGAAAGACTGTCAAAGCAGAAGGTGTAGGAGTAATTAGTATCTTCCTTTCCTGTGGAATTTGATTTCCGTTCCTGCACCAGGCGGTGCTAACACTACGTGCCTGTTTGAGTGATAGCCAGAAAGTGTGGGAGGGAAATGACATTGGATAAAAATAAAGAGTGAAGGGATATCTGTAAGCCAGCAAAATCCATGCCCAGGCATTGAAATTTAGGTTAGATGTTTTGAAATGGTCTTTCGAGCAATTGTAAAATGTGTGTTGTGATTACCGTGCTCTTAATTGAAACAGACTTAGTTTTAAATGTCGAGCAACTTCTAGCTAAAATTTGGGCCTAGATATCCCTCTTAAGATAGGCGTTTCTTTTGCATTCTCAGAGCACTTCAAGTAATGCAGGAGCTGCAGAGCAAAGCCTATTACTGTATTTTCTATCTTTGGCATCTCATGTTTGCTAAGCCAGTGCTGTAAGCATTGGTCTCTAGGGTGTTATCTGAAATGGCTTTGTGAAATAGTAGATGGAGTATCCATTAGTGAAACAGAGTAAGTTTCCTTTTAGAGGCGACATGATCAGGTGTAAAAGAATAATCATCGCAAGTGGGTCATCTTTACAAGAATCTTTTGGCTGTTTAGCTAACTGGCTTGTGCAGTTACAGTGAAAAGGAGGTGATCAATATAAATTTCATATCTGTTTGCTTTTTTAAAAAAATTCTACACTCGTGGATTTTCGGGTTTTAGGAGTGGGCTCAGAGAAACCAGAGCTTCAGGGTGCCAGCTATTTCCTAGCAATTGAAGAAGGGGAGCATAAAGGTTGGGCGAATGTATATGTAACATGGTTTTGTTTCTTAGCGTGAGAGGAATCAAACTTCAGAAGTGCAAATTTGAAAGGGATCATCTTTTATTTTGTGCATGCTTAGTAGAAGATGACATGTTTCTCACTATTTAGCTGTCTAAAATTACTTGTGTTTTCTACTTTCCTGTTACAGAACGGGAGGAAAAAGGTGTTGGTTTTGTTTTGTTTTGTTTTGATTTTTTTTAATTGTTGTTTTGTTTGTTTTTTTTAAAGCCACATTTTTCAGGTACCTGTGCCTTTAAAAACTTGAAAAGTGATTTTAATTTGCTCTTTGTTTAACAGTATTTCTTCAAGTTGCCAATAAAAAGGTCTAAGTCACTCTGTGTTCTTATTACTGTGAAGAGATTAATGAACTTTAGCACTGAGATACAAAAATAGTTAAATCTACTTTGAGCTAAGCTAGTAAGCTCTTTGAGCTGTGAACGCTATTTGTATCATATGTAGAAGGGCTGGTTTTGGCTTCAGACTCCCATGGTACAAACTGCCAGGGGCATGCAAAATGAGAGAATCTTCCCATTTGTGCATCTAGAAGTCTGTGATGACGTTATAAGAATATTCACTATAGCAAGTGATAGACTTAAGCATTTCAACAAATAATTGAGCGTGCCTCCATACTTCTCCCCACTGTATTGTTGTTAAAACTACTAGAAGCAAGCTGGTTTAAAGGCCAGGAGCTGCAGCTGTAGTGAGCAGTGGTGCTTATGGGTATATGTCTGTGATGCATTTAGGATAGTGCTTCCTCTGTACTTGGGCTATGTTAAAGTGCCACTAAGCTGGTGCTGACAGATCCTACTTGTTGGTATGGGTGTGGCACAGCAGGAGCACAGTCACGTGGCTTTTCACCATTTCAGAGTGGGAGCAGAGCAAGCAAGGGTCATCTTGGACTGTGACTTATAGAAATGCTGGTGTGCCTCAACGCATTGATTGCTTCTGCATCAGCGGACATGTCCTGAAGGAAAACACCCTCACCGCAGTTTTGGTCTTGCTCTTTCTTAGTGCTGCAGTGACGAAACTAGGAGTTCCCTGCTAATGTGGACAGAAAAAATGGAAAATTAAACGGAGAGTTAAAAATGGCTTTGCTGGTGCTACTGTAGCTCTGGAGCAGTATGAGCTAAATAGAAAGTATACCATTTAGCATAGCTGCGTACTTCTTTGCACTGCAAATTAGACAGGATTATCTCTAGCTATAGGTTATGTTTAGGACTTGTATCAGCATTTAGAAAGCTTCCATTACAAATCATGAGAGTTTGTAGCTCTGAGATTGCACGAATACAGCGGTGACTTTGTTGATTCTGTCACTTGTAAAACATGCCTTTCAGAGCACACCAAGAAAGAGATTTTAGGCAGATTGAGTCATAAAAATGATGAGAGATGAACAAATGATGCCATGTATTTGTACATGCAGTACAGTGATAAACAGAATCATGACTGAAAAATACTCCACATCTTCCCATACAGTTCTCTGGTTGTATCTACAACACAGCCCCAAGAGTAGCTGTAGAGAAAGAACTGCATGGTGAAACAGGAAAGAACTGCTTTGGTTGGCATTGCCACTGAGAAAAACACTGTGAACATGACATAAATGCCTCTATTTGTAAATAGGGGCTCTGAGTAGAAGAAGTAGTAGTAGTTTGTTTGTCTAGATGGAAAAGCTGTGAATGATTAAGGTGTGGGGAAGCCAGCTTCCTTCGTGATGTTTAAATACTCTCAATCCAGCCCTTCCCATGTAAAGTAGATGTTTTTTGGTCTTGTTTTTGTAGCCTGAGAAGGCAAAACCACAAGATACTTGTTTTGGTTTTCAGATCTGGTAATCATGCTGGGATTTGCCTTGCCAAGTGAGAAAACGAATTCATAAAGGCTTACTTCTATTTATTACTGATAGTTTTGGAGTAAGATTGTTTTGGCAAAAGGCAAGACTCAAAGCATTTGAATATCTGTCCCTAACTGATCCACTGTTCTAAAAAAGATGAATGATTCTCTACCAATATACTGGCAAATTCAAATTAAATAAAAAAAGCTGGTATCAAAGCTACTGAAGACTTGATGATGAAACTTGAAGCCATTTTAAGGTCTCTTGATTTGGATTTTCTGCACAAACTGCAGATAATATAGGCTTATCAAAATGATCAACCTGTCTTGTGCTCCTTCTAAGTGAATCTATGTTAACAGCTGTTTTCTTGCTTTTATTGTGAGGATTGGTTCATGCTCGTCCTGCTCAGGTTTTATAATTAATGGTCCTGTTGAATTTTAGTTTGGCTGTCTTGCCCAGAGATCTGACAACACTGTTCCTTTCCATATTTTTCTCCCAAGTTTCAAGAAAAACTGATTTTTCCTGAGTGCTTAGCCTTCACAGCTCTCTGCATGTTGGTAGGCTCACCAGAATGAGGTTAGGATGTTATACTGAAGCGCTTCCCTATTGTCAAGGAAACAAGGACACCATTGTGAAAGATAGGACAGTGAAATGCACAGCTTAGTTCGTGCACCTACCGTGATACTTGAACTTCTTGCTTCAGCTATCCATCTCCATCAAATGTATTCCATCACTACAATTTCTTGAGCAATTGTCGACTGATTCTTGAAAAGAAAAAGAATAAACAAAGCCATTTCAGAATTTCTTCCTCTTGGTGTAGAATTTCCTGCCTGGAAACCCACACTGGCTGTAACCCAGCTGTCATCCAGATCTCAGTTCTCAATTCCAGTAGACATAAACAGTGGAGACAGTAGTGTGAGAGTCCTGTGTAGCATGAAGACTTTATTATTTCTGTAACTTTTCTTTTTAAAATGTGACTTTAAAAAACGTGCTGTGGCTCGTGCACCTGAAATTGTTAACGTGGAGCTTTAAAACTGATCATGCAAGGAGTGTTTTTTATGAGTACCTGAAAAGGAAAATGATGAAACTGTATAGTGTCAGTGACAGCTGTGATTCATAGCTACTGATTAAAGTGGTGCAGGACATGTTGTGCATCAGTATATAGACAGCACTTTTGATATGGAAATGCAAAAATAACGGCAAAGTATATTCCTGAAAGCAATTTTCAGGCAGGTATCAAGCTGCAGAGTGACTCAGAGTATGATCACCTCTGAGGTTATTTTAATTATCCAAGGAGATAGTTTTTTTGTGGATTGTTATTTTGTGGCGTTGTTTCTTGTTTTCAGAAGTCAGGCTTTTTTTCTTCTCTCAACACATAGTGCTTCTGTAAAAGTGACCAATTTCCCTCTCTATTATTTTTCAGGGAAGTACTGTATTTGCTGCCTCTTACCATTGTTGGAATAGAAGCTGAGAAGCAGAAAAACATGTTGGAAACAATTGGTAATCTTTTTCTATTTGTATCACTGTATTTTTGGTGCCAAATCAAGTGTGCATGATAGATGTAGGACATTGGTATATACTGCTGAGAGAGGTTTTATAAAAAGTATCTGCTATGCTTAGAAATGCCTGAGGTATTCATGGTATTGTATTTTGCGTTTGAAAAAAGAGGTGTACCATCATTTGTTTAGTAGTATGTAAATTTTAGCCTGTTGTCTTGATTTCATCGTTTTAATCTTTACTATAGTTTAAGAAGATTATATGAAAAAACCAGATGTTTTCTATTGTGGCTGTTTTTGTCGCTACTAATTTACAGTGGTCTATAGTCACAGTTCCTGCAAGTGAATTCTAATGAAGGCTCTTTAACTTTTGTGAAGCAGTTCTTGATGGACAGAAATGTAATTTTCATTGTCTAATGTTCTGTGCTCTCCCTTTGGCTTCCCAATTGATAAGACATATTTGGGCTGGGGTTTTTGTTCCAAACCATTCAAGTCCTCTGTAGTTTTAACAGTAAGAGGAGGATACTTTTATGCTTGCTACCTGCTTGTGTGTGGCTGCTGTTAAACCGCTATTGACTAGGAATGATTATTGCAACAGATACACATCGGGCCCTCCAGGCCATGGAGCGCTTGCAAGCAAAACTTCGGGATCGAGGTGACATTGCAAATGAGGAGAAACTGGGCGTGTTAAAATCGGTGCTGCAGAGTCCTCTCTTTAACCAAATTCTCAACCTTCAGACTTCTGTTCAACAACTGAGAGATCAGGTAGGAAAACCACCCTCCCATGCACAAGAGAAAAATTGCTAAGGAGTTGCATAAATGTGTGTGTCCTTGCATGTTGAACGGTGAGATCAAGTAGCCTAAATTAAATTAAAAATTCAGAGCTTCAGGGAACTGAAGGGGACATACCCATTGGCTTTTCTGAGCTCATTTGAGGCCTGTAGTTTGTGTATGTGTTTTTTATGTATATGATCGTTACTTATAATGTGCATTGTAGGAAAATGGTGATACTGGGTGGGGAATTAATATACGACATTCTGCCTCTATCCTGCAAAAGAAACATATTTTGTATGACGTCTCAGGATTTTTGTCCTGGGAGTCTTTTATTGCTTTCTTGAATATATAAGGGAAGATGTGGAATGTTAACTCGGAAGGACGTGACGATCTGTTTTTTTTTGTGTACAAGAGAAGCGACCTCCAACCTCCTTGCTCAGGGTTTTAAGTAAGAGTATTACCTTCCTGCACATCTTCATTGAGAAAGAGAAGAGGGGCAACAATTCAGCTATATTTTTATTTATTACTATAAATAATTTCCTGTTACTACAAATAATTTCCTTGTCAGCAGAATAAGAACTTGAAGAATATAAAAAGTAGTTCAGTAACTGAATTGGGAGTAAATTGTGTTATTTGGCTTTGCAAATAGTTATTCTTGTTGACTCCTACAAGATGGGCAGCTCTCTGGTGGGCATGCAGAAAAGCCAAAGTGGGAGGATACAGCCCTTGCACACTGACCTTATTATCAGCATGGAGCTGCATCTGGTCTCTGACTGGACTGTGGCTGAAGAGGAGTCCTCACAATCTTGATGCTATTTCAGATGTGTGTCAGAAGAGCACGATCTGGCCCTTTATTGCTTCTTATGGGTTATCTTGATGCTATTTTACACAGAAATAAGTTAGAGTGGTGTCTGTAGTGCTGTATGTGGCATACTTTTTTCATATCTTGCATGTTTAGTGTGTAGAGACTTGATGACATTGGAGTGATTTAAAAAAAAAAATCTAGGGAAAAAAGTTGTTTTGAGGTTTTGTTTGTTCTATTTGAAAAGGAGGTTTTTAACGGTGACATCTAGAAACAATGTGAATTATGTGATGATGGCTTTGGGAACGTGTAGTGGGAAATGAAAGTGTACCTGAAATATTAATGGGAATCTGGTGAAAAGGGAAATTATATTGTCACTTGAGACTTCCGGTGTGAGGTTAAAGGGTGCTTCGCTTCTTAAATACAGTCACCTAAATTAGTAAAATGAAGCAGCTGATACTACAGATGGGTAGTTTCAGATGTATTTCTTAAAAAGCAAGTAATAATTTTACCTTCTGCCCTAGCCCTGCAGATTTATCTGTGCAGTACCTTTACTGGCCTGTGCATGTTGCATGATATAGACTCAATCTAGCTGACAGGGAAGCTACTTGTATGTGAATTCCCTTCTTTTTATGTTTTTATATGAACACTTGCACATTAAAATATGTTTCTGGCCGTTCTTAGATTTGAGTCAGCTCTTCGGAAAGTATCCTGTATTTTCTCTATAGAATCATTTCTTCCTTACTGTGTAACATGAAATTGTCTATCTCTGCTTTATTTACGTGTTTATAAAGCATATTGGAACAGGAAACAGGAGAAAGAATAAAATAATGAAATAGGTAGTCGTGTTAAAAAAACCCAACTGGATAGGATTTCTTGGCATTTTCAAAGACTCACTTTTATTCAAGGACATCCTTTAGGTTGGTGGTTTTTTTTGGTTTGTTTTTTTTTATGTCTAGGAAGGCACTGTGCTCTTGAAACTTAAACTACAGGTTGGTGAAAACTTGCAAGACATGTGAATAGTGACCAGGGTTTTCGGCCAAGCTCTGATGGACTGAGGAAGGAGACAAGTTGTTTTGCAAATATCTGCAGTCAGAACTGTGCTTGAGACAGGATGACACGTAGTGGTGAGCTGCACAGTGGCTGGGTGTGGTAGTCTCTACTAACTTGAGACTAAGACAGCTAAAATTTTTTGGTGCTTCATGATGAACTGCACTGAAAGTTGAATGTCAGTCTGTTTCTTCTCTAGGTGAAGTGTCAGTCTGTTAAACTGTGTGGTTTTGATTAATTTATGAGGTTTAAAAAGCTGCAAGACTATTGCAAAATTCTCAGGAGAGGGCCATCTTTTAGAAAAGTAGAAGTTGAAAGAGGGGATGGGAGCAGAGAGGGAATAATAGCAATTTACTTTCTAAGTCAAACTGATTGCTTGCAAGCATCCCAGTAGGTCACTTAAGTGAGGCCTACGTGTGAGCCTGTCATGGCCTCAATAAATTTGAGGATGTCCTGATTTGAGTTGGAACAGAACAGTTCTTCTGTTCAGTCATTTTACTTTTTGGCTCAGTTCCTTTAACTAACTGCACTTTCTGAAGTTAGCAGCCTGTTTTTGACGGCAGTGCCTGCTTCCAGCAGNCTCTGTTCTGCCTCCGATCCTAATTGGAGTGTTCCTGAATCCAGTACCAGAATCCAGCTCCTGAACTCGGTTCCCATCTGCTGCTGGGCCCTGTCTGGGGCTTTCTTGATGCCTGCTCCACAACATCCGTGGTGACGGTGATGTACTTGGTATCACGAGGGTTTGGGTTCGATACTGGATATGTATTTTTATATATTCCATTTTATTCTTATTTTCCATTTTCATTAAAGCTGTCTAGTTTCCTTTTCTAATCAGTAAGTCTTTCTCCCTTACTCCTTTTCTCTTCCCCTTTGGGGAGGGAAGGGGGCTAAAAGAGAGCGTCTGTTGGGATTTGGGGCTGTGCTGACCCTAAACTGCGACAGATTTATTGGCGCTCAATTTTAGTATATGTGCTGCTGAAGCGAGCAATGTCAATGGTAGCATACCACTTAGCTGCCTTTGACTGAGGGTAGGATGCATACCTCTCTTGAGGCACTGTCTGGAAGGCATAGAGATGATAGTGAGGGACCCATCTTCTGTTTGTGCAGTGAGTCTGGAATATGAGCTGGCAAATCTTGCCAGCAAAAAATTACGATGCAGATATACCAGTTTAACATAAAGATGAATACTCCTTGTGTTCCCAGTGGGAATTGCTACCATTTTTTATGGTCTGAAATAGTAGACTTACTTTTTCCTACAGATCTCTTAAGCACCAAAAGATGACCTGGGAAAGTGTGCTTCTGCTTGCATGGAATTGCTGTCCCATTTCCTTAACACTTCCGTGTGTTAATTAGAAATTGATCGTCTTCACTGTTGATGTGTGCTCAAGAAGAGACTCTTGAGTTTGCATCTGTGTTACATGCAGTGCTGTGGACTGAATGGTATATTGCTTCATGTGGATGTTGGTGAGGAACGGTGCCAAAGTCAGCAAATCTGATGCTTTGGTGCTTATTATTTGGTAAGTGTGGGTTTTTTTATTTATTTAAGCAATCAAGCATAATTTGTTTGCACTGCAAATCTATCATTAGGAAGTTAAGAACTGTAGTGGAAAAGTCTTGGGACAACAAAGGGATGCTTTTTTTAAGAATTAAGTGTCCTGAGTTCACTAGTCACTGAAGGAACCATTTTTTTCTGCCTCATCATATCCTATTTTAATTCGGTGGATTCTTGTTCTCACATGCTGAAGAGAAAGCTGTCTTGTTTGAAGATAAGGGAGTGATAGAAAAAAAAAATACAGTTTACAATGTTTTGAACTTTTCAATAATATTTTCTTTTCTTTATAAAATATTTTAAAGAAAATAGATAATGCTAGTAATCCTCTCCCACTTCTCTTCCTTTCATTTTTGTCTCTTAATTATCCACTTCCTCCACTCCACTGAGAACTCTACCAGAATAAAAATACCCTTCCCTTGGCTGGGCTGCATTCCTCAGGCTATTTTT
>VWZK01016360.1:0-13198 GCA_013396935.1 Baryphthengus martii | reverse complement strand
TTTTTTTTTTTTTTTTTTTTTTTTTTTTTTGACTGAGAGTTTGACCATAGTTTTTCATTCACACTGTGGTAGTAGGAAGAGTCCCCCTGCAGTGCAGCACGTGCCAGGTTGCATGGAATAGCTGGGTGTCAGTGCTAGAGCAGATTTATGAAGGAAGTATAGAAACTGTGTCTTTTCATGTTGCCTGTGAACACTGGCTTAACTCTGTGGGTTGCACAACTAGAGGAGACCTTTCATTCTTACCTGGAATCCCTTTCTGCAACAACACCGTTTGCTTTGTGTTGTGAAACGAAACACGTGTGAGAAATGCTAATCTGTGATCTGCTTCACCTGCCCTGAGGACTGAGGTGTAGTGGAGTAGACAACAGGGTGGTGCTGGGGCAGTGCCAGTGCCTGCCAGAGCCTGGGGCCTTTGGCTGTGGTGCAGGCAGTGTGCTTGCGGGGAGTGCCTGGCAGCGTTGCCCTCCCTGCCACCCCCCTGCAAGGCTGGCACGGCCGCTGGCTTGTGCTTGGTTGCTTCCAGTCCGGCCACTGTTGCATTTGACTTTTTTGCTGCTCCGGAGTCAGCTGAAGTACTTGCTTCTTGGAGTCTGCTGAAGTGCAGAAACGCTCAGAATTTGTTCTTTTTCAAGATGAGACCTAGGAATGTCTATCCCATGGTTTTAAATGTTTATAACTTGGGTAGATGTTTTTTTGTTAACAAAATATGTTGAGCAACTGCATGTAAGCACTGTTTGATTGCATTCAGTGTCTATCTGTGCAACTGTAGCATGAGTTTTAACATACTTGGTGGTATTTGTGAATTTTTCTTTTTGTCTTATGCCAAATTTTGTGCACATTGCAGATGTTATGTGCAGTTATGAGAAAACCAATCAAGAAAAACTAACATAAGCCAAACTACAAAACAAAGCAGTGTTCTTTCATATGGTACTTACACACTCATAGTGCTATAAAGCTACTTCTTGATGGAATTATAATGACTTCATTACTGCAAAGTAGTGCAATCTATATGTTATGGAAAATACTTCATACTACCACAAGAGCATTACATTTCTAAGAGTTCCACTTGTGAATTGTTGCTCCCCCTGAACTACCTATACTCCTGTGGTTAGCAAGAATAAGTGCTAGTTCTTCTGAACTTTTACATGCTCTAAGCCTGTTTCTATGGGGACATGTTTCTGCTTGTAGTTTGTCTGGGGATTCTGAACTTCTATCCTCAGGATCACTATAAATGTCATTATGGAACAGAAATGTATTTGAAGTGTGAGTGTGTATTTCGGGAGAGGAGACATACTGAAATTTTAAGGTTTTTCACACACACATACACAAATCTTTATTCTGTTTGAACAGTTTGACATTTTTTCTTTAAGAGTTTTGTATTTTCTTGGGAGTTTCACAAGCCAAAGGCACTTCATGTCAAGTAGGCTTCCTGTGTTAAGCACATCCTCCATTGTGTAGCTATGTTTGTTTAAAAAGGTGTGATGAAAATCAGGTGTTACTATCAATTGCTGTTGAAGAGGTGGTGTTTGATACTGTGTTGTAACTGTGCTGTAATCACAACTGTATCGAAGATTTGAGGTGAAGCATTTTAAAGTTCTAGTTCGAATGGTATGGATTGGAGGGTTATTTTTGCCTTTCCTTGCTATATGTAGTATGCAGCACTGCTCTTCAGTGGTGTTTCAACCATCATGCAAATAAAAAAACATGGTGTGTCGTCAGAGTGACAGAGTTAATTCCTTATGGAAAATGTCTAAGGAAGTTCTCTAGTGTCTCCATTTACCAGGTGAGCTTTGAGAATGGTGGCTTTTGTCATGAAGGGAAGTTCAGTGCTATTTTCTACAATGAGCAATGCGATTTAGAAAATGAACATGTATCCATGACTTAGTAAGGTTTGTGATAACAGAACCTGTGCTATGGCCTTGAAGTGTATGTGAAGAGTGGTTTGGGTCTGCATCTCATATACCCGTAGGCTGATTTACTGTGGAAGTATAAAAATGTTTTTAAATAGAACCAGTGAAAGACTCGCTAATTAGAGGGTTGCTAGATACTCTTACAAAATACTAATTTGACCTATGACAATTTTTTTTTGTGGGAGGGAGCATGACAGCAGGACATCTTAGAAGATTTAGAGGTGGAGGAGGACAAAAACTGAAGCACATTAATTGACCAAATTCAGCAATACATTTTTATACATTGAAATGGATGACATTGGGAAGGTGAAAGTGAGTTAACCTATCATATGGACTCATGCAGATAAGAAATGGACTATGGCATAGGTTTTCAGATCCACACATATAGTGTAAGGGAAATCTTGTGTTTTTGGAAGGGCAGAATTTGCTTATGTCTCTGTGTGTCATTGTGAAACAAGGCTATGCCTTGCAGACTTACTGAAATGACAGTATGTGATTAAAGAAAGTACATATGTGCACATTATGGGCATTATAATTTGTCTGAAAGATAACCCAAGTGATTTCTCATAAATATGGGCAAGAGGATGTAATCACTGTGTAGTGGAAATTGCTGAGTTCCAAACATTCTGGTTTTTCCCATTCCAGTTTTTTTTTCATGACAGATCAGGCTAAGTGCTGTTGAAAACTTTCTTTTCACAGAATCATAGAATTATTGAGGCTGGAATAGACCTCTGAGATCATCAAGTCCAGTCTATGACCTAACACCACCACATCAACTAGACCATGTCACTAAGTGCCACATCCAGTCTTTCCTTAAACACCTTCAGGGATGGTGACTCCACCACTTCCCTGGACAGCCCATTCCAATGTTCAATCACCCTTTCCGTGAGGACGTGCTTCCCAATATCCAACCCAAACCTCCCGTGGCGCAACTTCAGGCCGTGCCCTCTCATCCTGTCACTAGTTGCCTGGGAGAAGAGCCCTACACCCACCTGACTACAGTTTCCCTTCAGGTAGTTGTAAAGAGTGATCAGTGGTTAGTGGAGCAGACTCTAGCTGAAGACCTGTGACTAGTGGTGTCCCGGAGAGGTCGGTACTCGGTCCAGTGCTGTTTAATATTTTCATCAATGACGTGGACGAGGCGATGGAGTGTACCCTCAGCAAGTTTACTGATGATACAAAACTNAACTGCACACAGTACTCGAGGTGAGGCCTCACCAGTGCTGAGTACAGGAGGAGAATTACATCCCTGTTCCTGCTGCACACTATTCCTGATACAGGCCAGGATGCCATTGGCCTTCTGTGCCACCTGGGCACACTGCTGGCTCATGTTCAGCTGGTTGTCAACCAGTACTCCCAGAACTTTCTCTGCCGTGCCGCTCTCCAGCCACTCTCCAGCCAGTCTGTAGCGCTGCCTGGGGTTATTGCGGCCAAAGTGTAGGACCCTGCACTGGGCCTTGTTGAACCTCACACCGCTGGCCTCGGCCTCAGCCCATTGACCCAGGCTCTCTCTCGGCAGCGTCATCCTGCCCTCCAGCAGACCAACACTCCCCTATGACTTGGTGTCGTCTGTGAATTTACTAACAGTAGACTCGATCCCCTCATCCAGATCATCAGTAAAGATACTGAATAAGACTGGGTTCAGTACTGATTCCTGGGGGGCGCCACTGGTCACTGAACACCAACTGGATGTGGCACCATTTGGAACCGCTCTGTGTGCCCAGTCATCCAATCAGGGTGCACCTGTCCAAGCCATGGGCTGTCAGCTTTCCCAGGAGGATGCTGTGGGAGACTGTGTCAAAGGCTTTGCTGAAGTCTAGGTAGACCACATCCACAGCCTTCCCCTCGTCTACCAGGTGGGTCACCCAATCAGAGAAGGAGGTCAGAGTGGTTAGGCAGGACCTTCCTTTCCTAAACCCATGCTGGCTGGGGCTGATCCCCTGGTTGTCTTGTACATATCGCTTGAAGGCACTCAGGATAATCTGCTTCATAACCTTGCCAGGCACTGAGGTCAGGCTGACTGGCCTATAGTTCCCCAGATCCTCCTTCCAGCTCTTCTTGTGGATGGGTGTCACATCCAAATTCCAGTGCGAGTTGGTGGTATGTCTTCTGTAACTTGAGGGTCTTCCCAGGCATATAAAGTATTTGACAGATTATGTTTGTTCTATTCTATTTTGCTGAAGAGCCCAGATGAAAAGGTATTGGGTGATGGAAAACAGCATGACCTTTTAATAACCAGACTGTTGGGAGAATGATATAGTAAACCTAATGGAAGTAGGATGCTTTAACAGTTGAGACTGATGCACTAGACATTTTAGAATGCATATACAGTTTTGAAATTTTTTGTTGATACGTGAAGTTTAAAAAGACTTCAGGGAAGGGGAATCCTAGTCTTTTGTATTGTGGTGCAAAATGCTAGAAAATTTGCGCTGTAAAACTATCAAAAGTATTTGATGCTGCAATATTGTTGTCCAGAATTAAGATTAGTATGCCAGGCAGGTATGAAACAGATCAACGTGGAGTAGAACAGTGTGTGTTGACAGCCAAAAGGCAAGTAGGACAATAGCCAAATGAGGACGTCTGCTTCACCTGAGCTTTGTACCTCCACTAGCCATTCACTAAATTAGTTGACATTCGAGACCTGCTTTAAAATAAGTAAGATACTATGACTGGGCAAAGTGGAGAATTTTCTTTCTTTCTTTTCTATTCTAAAAGAAATGTATTGTCAGAGCTCTCTGTGTAAAGATCTTGTGGCTTTCAGATCAGCCTGGTGATACTTGTTCAGTAATTTTGTATTTGATTGTACCTCATGTAGAGAGTCTCTTTGGCAGCTGTTGAGTGTAGTGATGCAGAAACCCTGACCAGTTACAGTTGTTCCCTGTGTAGCTAGTGAGGTTTTTTTTTTTTTTTTTTTTTTTTTTTTTATCAAACACATAGGCTTTTTTTTTTCTTATTTTCTGGTAAAAAAAATGGATACATTTATTTTTAAAAATACTAATACTGTAGAAAACACTTGTTCATACGTGTTTACCTCTACTATAGTGTTGGAGTACTTCAAGCTGCTGTGCTGATAAGAACAAAAGAATTTTATGGAGAGTATGGAAAATAATTTTAGACTATTTTCATCAATTTCTTTCATGGTTTATGCTGATAATGCAGAACTTTACATCGATTATAAGTATTAAAGATTTTTTTTTTCTTTTTTAAAATGTCTTTTTTAAATTGCAAATTGGGTTTTGAAACTTTTTTAACAAGCAGTTGACCTATTGTGATGCTCCAGGATAAGGAGGACATTTCTGCTCTGTCTGTAAATCTATGTTGCCATCAATCTTTTACAGGTAAATATTACACCTTCCATACATTCCGTTGGTGAATTCCCCCAGCTTCTCCATCATAGTGTGAACATAGGGTCCTTGCCACATAATGAGTCGTACTTGTTGGCTCAGCAGAATGGCAACCCAGCTAATGTGCTCGAAGCATCGATGAGATCTGTTACTCCTCAGATTAATGGGAAGTTCTCTAATGATGACTTTGAGCAGCTGATCAGAAATATGTCCCAGGTAAGTATGCTGTCTGGTAACCATGAAATGTGGGTCACTGATTATCTGGAAGGTTAAAATACATTTGTGTTTATTTAAAAGCAATTGAGTTATGAAGCAAACCAGAGCTCACTTGATATATAAAACAAAAGTAACCTTTTAATTTGAGGAACGGTTGTTAAATGAGAAAACAGTTGGAAAAGTAGCCTTGACATTGTCACTGCTGAGTTACTGTCCAGAGCAGGGCAGTGTGCCTCTCACAGATCATCATGCCATTATCTTTCCATTCTCATAGTAGGACTGCCGCTCTGTGCATGAGGGGGATGCTTGTCAGAGCATGCTCTTGTGTGCATAACTAATGAAAGCTAGTTCTGTGGCTTGCTTGGAAAAATGATGGAAAATTCCTTTTTTTTCGGCCTTGTTATGCAGAAACAGTGTACAAAACACTTCAGTGGCTGAAGCTGCGAATGGCCAAGCATATGTTCTGGCTTTCTTCTAGTTAATCTGTGATAGAGCCAGATTGGGATAGTCTTCTGCTGTTCTCCTGGACAACCTTTTGCGCAGTCCTGCTTTTTCCATCTTTCTGAAATTCATCCTCTTTTTCTAGTTCTGCTTGAGAGTTGGCCTGTACCCTCTAAAATGCTATAAACAGGTATATCCTAGTTTACTCACTGCTAAGCCTAAAATCTGTTGTTTCCTGATTACCTCTTCTGAGCTGTAATAATCTTAATTTCTCAAATCTTTCATAAATGTCACTTTTCTGTATGATAGCTAGAAGTCAGAACTGAACAACTATGTTTCAGCTATTAGCTAGTGTAGCCTCCTCCAGCTATAGCTGTCAAATTAGAAATTCATTTCCAAGTTGTTGAACACATTCAGTAATGCTGCTTTTCAAGATTTTAAATATTTTTCCTTTCCCCCCCCCCTTCTTTTTTTCTACTGAACAGGGTCGTCTTGTTGAGACCATTGAGCTTGTTAAACCTGTAAGTGGTGGTCTGGGCTTCAGTGTTGTGGGACTCAAGAGTGAAAACAGGGGAGAACTAGGAATATTTGTTCAAGAAATCCAGGAGGGAAGTGTGGCACATAGGTAAGATTACGACCTGGATATTTTACTCTATGGGGTTAACATGACATCGCAATTTAGATAAGTTACTGCTGTTGGTTTTGTGGTACAAGGGCATGTTTCTTTTATATTCTAAGCCATATGTTGTAGCAGATTTAAAATTGCTTATCTCTGCAATTTATGTAACATTGGAACAGGGCAGTAAATGATCTGTTCTGAAATTCTAGAAGCTACAGATGTAGTTTCTCTGCGGTTTGTTTACAATACCTCCTTTCCAACAGGGAAATGGGACGTTACTGTTCTGTTTCATGGCTTTTAAAGCCAAAACACATATTTTACCACCTCTGAATGCACTGTAAAGCAATTTGGTGCAAAAAAATTCAGTTGTAACTAGCAGGTTTCTTAGGATCACACTAAACAGGTGTGAAACACAACTTTTAAGTCAGGGAGAGCAAAGCTTGATCTAATGTGGTTGGACAGTTTTCAGCTGATATTACCGAAACTCAGAAATAATAATAGCTTGCTGAAAGTATGCTTCAGACTGTAAATCCTGATTCCACACGTAGTGTTGAGAGGAAACAGATTTCTGCTGTAAGAATAGCCTGAGGGAGTAAATAAACTCACTGGTGAATGGTAGCAACACTAGTTCACTGCAGACTGTTGGAGTATGCAGATTTACTGATCAGGATCCTGGCCAGAGCTGCTTCGTGGTGTGCTCTGTTTGTTGTGTGAGGCAGCTGAGTCATCTCAGTGCTATTTCTGACTGTGCTGAAGGGGAAATTTTCTGATTTTTTGTGGTCTGAATACTGTCCTTTTAACAGAGAGCAGAGTGTGGCATACAAAGTTAATTCAGTTTAAAAAAGTGACATGCTCTGTGTCGTTAACAGTATTTTTTTAATCTGCCCAAATTACTTTTCTTTATTTGTTCCTTCCCTTTCAAGAGATCTTTGGTTTTACTTCTCTTATTCTATAGAGTTGAAACCTGTCAATGAATTAGGCCCTGCCTGATTCACTGGCAGGAATTAAAACATTCTACAGCTGTCTCAGGGCTCATAAATAAGAAAGGCCCTGGCAGTAACAAGTCTTAGAGAGTGCTCTGCAAGACAGTTCAAATTCACAAGCGAAATATTATGGGTAGAAGCTGAATAGTGTTTTTCTTGAATACTATTGAGTACCTTGGCTTTTACACTGTAGGTACTCAGAAAAGCTGGTGCAATGGGCATCCTTGTTACTATTGCTGCCCTTTGTTTACAAAGCATTGCCACTTTGTGGTCTTGAAGGCAAGACTCCACAGATTTTGCCATTTTTTGTGGAAGCAATCGAAGCGGTGCGGGGAGGCAGAGGGTAACTCGTCTGTGTAGGCTTCATACACTTTGTTTGAAGTAGGTCTGGGGAAGGGCTCAGTATGTAATTTTACAGCAGGGCTTCCTTTGTCAGAAGGTAAAGAGTTACTTTTTAATATGTCCAAGGCATCTTTTACCCTCATTCAAAAGGGATTTATTTTATTATGTTCTTTCTATTTCTCTCTTCACCTCCTCCCCCCCCCCCCCCCCCCCTTTTTTTTTTTTCCTTGGTTTTGTACAAAACAAAATTTGTTTCTGTAACATCTTGAAAAAAGTGTGTTCCACTCTACAGTTTGATGAATATTCAGAATGGGCATACTGAACAAAGTGTAGCACTTGGTCTGTTAAGCAAGAGGCTCAAAGTCAAAAAATCAATATGAGTTCCCAGGCTATGTTTTGGAGTGACTAAGATCTAATATGCTTAGTCTCACATGGGGGTACAGGGAAAAGAAAGCTAGCTAGGGGGTAGTAGGCACGGGAGAGTGGCAGTGGGATTAGCTTCAAAGGAAGCGATCACCAGGGTGCCGCATCAGCTCCTTTCAGCAAAACTACAGGGAGAGATTAAAAAGTGAGGGAGAGAGAAAACAGGTTATTAAAAATACTGGAAAACTGTCAAAATGCTGTAATTTCTCTGGCAACACTTCTTTGGTTTTTCTTGTTTGTTTATTTTGTTGTCTCCCTTCCCTGTTTACTCATATGTGACAAGAGATGGAAAGCTGAAGGAAGCAGATCAAATCCTTGCTATTAATGGACAAGCCCTTGATCAGACAATTACACATCAACAGGCTATCAGCATCCTACAGAAAGCAAAAGATAATGTCCAGCTAGTTGTGGCCAGGGGCACTTTCCCTCAGCTCATCAGTCCTGTAGTTTCCCGGTCTCCATCTGCTGCTAGCACAGTTTCAGCCCATTCCAACCCGGTGAGTATACCACAAATGTGTATGTATTTAGTTTTGGACATGTGTATGCTTACCACATATAGTATTTTGAGACATTTTTTTGTGACTTGTATGTACATTTCCTTCAAAGTTTTTGAGTTTTTTTTTCTACTTATCTTTGTTGTACTTTTTCTCATGCAAAGAGTAGAAAATGCTCAGGCTTGCTGAGGGGTAAACTTGATCTTGAACGTATTTCTTCTTCCAATCTGCCAAATTCTCTGTATCCACCAATGAAAATACAGCATGTTTACCTTACTTCATGAAGCTTTATCTTGAAGTAGCAGTAAACAGGATCTTTTTTTCTCTTTGCTTTCTGCTTGGGCAAACAATTTTTTGAGGCACTGCAACCTGATCTGCATCACCAGCCAGAAACTTCTCTGTTTCTCTGTGAGGCTGAAGTAAAGCAAAAAGAAAGAGAAAATCGTTCTGCTACATTTCCCTGCTTTTGAAAGCTTTTGCACATCTGGGTGTATAGAACATGGCTCAGAAACATGATGATAGTAACTGTACTTTCTCTTCCTGGTGTCCCTTCAGTATGACCCCATGCGAGAGAGCTAGTGTTTGTCTTTCCTTCAGAGCAGTTTCACTCCTGTCAGAACATAGTTTGCCATCAGAGCTACTTTATGCCCAGTGCTGTTGACATCAGACAACCGTGAAATCTTTGTCCATTACACAGGGATCAATTCTCATAATGCCTGCCTCACACTACCTCATGTTGCTTTCGGCCTTAACCTCTGAATTGGGTTTATACTTCCTCCTGTACTTTTTTATAATGGCTGATGTGAACATGCACTTATTTGAATATTTTAATTTCCAGTCCTGTGAGATTTCCTAGCAGCACTACTGTTCTCACTGACTGCAATGATATATAGAGGTAGGTAGTCATAGACTCTGCATAGATTTGTTCACCAAGTTCTTGAAAGGCCCAACACATTACCTAGCTCTGGTTTGTGCCAGAGAAATTCCAACTGCTACGGACTGAGCAATCTATTGCTTAAATATTACATGATCTGATACATCATAGCAATTTTTAGAAAGGTCCCATATTTCCACTCTGCTCCCACCTTCATTTGTTCAAAAACACACCCAAGAAATGAGAGAAAATATTTTGCCAATTCTAGTATGTATGTCCTTGTTTTAGTCATTTGCAAGCTTATGTTTATCCTTTTAGGTTCACTGGCAGCATGTGGAGACCATTGAGTTGGTGAATGATGGCTCAGGACTGGGATTTGGGATAGTGGGAGGAAAGTCTACTGGAGTGATTGTTAAAACCATCCTCCCAGGAGGGGTGGCTGATCAGGTAAATTCAACCTACTGTTCTGTTTACTGTTCAGTAAGGTGTGAAGTTACTCTTTACTTTTATGATCATGCTAAGTAGTGAAGTAGTGGTAGCTTTTTTTTTTCCTCATAAGTGTGAAAAAGAGAGAGCAAGTTGCGAAAATTATCCTCGGTAAAGGTGTGCGTAGAGCAGTGGATCTGTGTATTTCAATGTAAAAACTAGATTAGATTCTAAATCATATTTTCAAACCTATTACATTATACATGTTTGGTAGGGATGCATTTAGACTCCTAATTCTGTCATGAATATATGGATTGTAATCTAAAGGTGGGGAATAAACTGAACACTTGCTTGCTCTGCCCTGGCATCTAAGAAGAGCATCTACTTCTCTCTACTGGGCTTACTGAAGCTTGGTACAGGCATGTGGGTTCATGCCTCTACTTCAGGACACAGGCTCTGCTCCTGCTGGCAGGGCTCATGCAAATTGAATTTGGTGATCACAGTTTGTTTCAAGCTTGTCCATTGGACAGTTATCTAGGGCTGCATTAATAATGGTCAGGGATTAAATAGGCACTGAGGGTGGTCAGTTTTCCAACCACAGAAGTGGTGGCCTGACAACAGGGCCTGGAGATTCATGGGCAGGATTTGCTGCTGCACTCTTTTCCTGAGCAGGTAGGTGGGTTCCTTTTGCAAACCTGTTTCTTTAATACTTTTTGTATGGGCTAAATTCATGTGAAGCTTTTTTATTGACTAAAGGTAAATCACTAGGAGAGTAAACCTGTGTAAAGCAGTATAAATAACTGGATCACGGTAAGGGAGAAATATATTCTGTTTTGAAGTTGCAGTCAATCCTGAGGACCAGCTCTTAAGTGGAAGTGCAAAGTTAAGTATAATTTGTGTGCTGACTTTTGGAAATGTCTTTGGAAATGAAACCTGAAGTTCTCTAATGCAGTTGTTAAGTATCTGTAGATAGTGACCATAACTATATGCATTTTTTTTCTGTGCTTGGGGAACTGGCTGCTTGAAAAAGGATATCCTGAATATTTCTGGGCAATTTTTTAGTAAAATCAATGTGCCGTTAACTAACCTACTTCTCTCTGTAGTGAGGATATTGCCTAAGCACCCAAAGTCACCCAGTTCATACGTCTTAAAAGTGACTAAAGGTGTGTGGTCTTTTTCTAATTGTATGGTATGGGAGAGAAATGGCAGTATGTGAATAGACTTTTTTTTCTTCATTATTCTTCCTCCAGCACGGGAGGTTGTGTAGTGGAGACCACATCTTGAAAATTGGTGATACAGACCTAGCTGGAATGAGCAGCGAGCAGGTGGCTCAAGTTCTAAGGCAGTGTGGAAATCGAGTGAAACTTGTAATTGCAAGAGGTCCTATTGAGGAGCCACCTCCACCAGCAGTCCCTCCAGGTACACCAGTACCCATCTGCACACCAGAGAAACAGGTAAGCAACAGTGAATATACTTAACTCATGGCAAACTCTTACTTCAAACTTCTTTTTCTTTTAACTGTTGTTTCAATGTCTTTCATGCTTATATTCTCAAAAGCCAGGATTTTCTTTCCCAGTGCTAGTCTTAGCTGACAGTCTGAGTGAATTTAATCGTTGGGAGTCCACAGTGCAAGGAGCTATATGCTTGAAGCCTTTTGGGATCAAGGCTTACGATTCCATAAGTATGATCTGAATAATGTGTGGTTCTGGGTTGCGATCATGCAGTGATACATGGGGAAAAACTGAAACCATGCAGTCTTTTCTTAAGACAGAGCAAACTGGCTCTGTAGTATTTCTCTATCTGTCTTGTCATTTACCTCTGCAGGAACATTTCTTATTTTCATGTCATTGCAGCCATCCATCAGACAGTTCGTCGCTGTGCCAACCAGCACACAGATGCTGCTTCTTTCCTGCATCACCTGGCATTGCGCATTTGCTAGACAACTTCCAAAAAAAGTCAGCCAGCTGCTACCCTTATTCCCCTGCTTGTGGTTGTACTCCCAATGCTGTTACTGCTCTACAACTGTCAGCCACTTAAAAATGCTATAAATATTATCATGTCCTGTCAGCTCAAAACCTCTACAAAATAGATCATTTGCATGTTTGCAGCAAAGCCTGCTTTCATGGGAGCCAGGAGCAGTAGTGTTTTGTCACGTATAATTACAACCAGATACGTTTAAATGTGAATATGTGGAGTAAGTGAATGAGACAAAACAGGTAGTTGGTTTTGAGCTTACAACTAGATAGAGTTTATGCCTTACAAAAAATCTTTTGTTTTACTTTTCCCTGTTGTTTTTCCAGGCATGTTCTTCTCAGTTACAAATTGTATTTCAGATAGGTTACTTGGAAGAAAAAAAGCCTTAACAATTTTTGCATTATTACTGTTATTTTCCCTCTATCTACTGTAGTCATATCTATGGAAACCAAACATATAGTACTCTCCTCTCTTATGGCTATACAACAAAGAAAGTTAATCTTAACGTGAAGTCCCCTGAGTGTCTAAGAGAAGAGACAGGCTGGTACTGTTGTGTCTCTGCAGCATTCAGAGGCATGAAAACTTGGCTGCGTTTTAGATAAAGAGATCAATGTTTAGCCTGAATATTATTTATCTGAAAAGCAGCAGTCTCAAAGGAGAAGCTGAATTTGATAATTTCATCTGTGTATTTGCCTGTCTGAGGTTATATGAAGCAATATTGAAGGCCTGTCTGCAGCTGCAGGTTGTATAGCATTTCTAGTACTGAGAAAACAGCTGAAAGCCAAAAAGTGGCAAAGTCTGACATTTTTTGCCACCCTCCTCTCTATTTCCATCTTTTTAAATACGTTGTTGCTGATACATCCCTTCTGGCAGGAGGTGGGGTGTTTGTAAACTGCTTCTGCCTGCACAAAGTCTTGTTCCTGTAGGGAGTACCCTCTGAAGCAGATAGATAGTTAAAGCGGCGGAGATTTATTTTTCTTGTGTTTGATAGTGATTTTGGGTGAAGTTGTTCAGATAAGAACTGAAGTCAGATTCTCATTTGATGAGTAGCATCACAGCTCTCCTGAAACCTTTATTATTTTTTTTGGTACATGCATACTTACCTCGTCAACCCAGGTTTACTTAGAATAATAGAATCATAGAATTGTCTGG
>VWZK01016356.1:5142-28633 GCA_013396935.1 Baryphthengus martii | reverse complement strand
CCTGGGATGGGGCCTCAACTGCCTCCCTGGGCAACCTGTTCCAGTGTTCCACCACCCTCATGGTAAAAAACTTGTTCCTGACATCCAATGCAAATCTACTCTCCTTTGGTTTAAAACCATTGCCCCTCATCCTATCAGTACAAGCCTTTGCAAACAGTCCGTCTCCAGCCTTCTCGTAGGCCCCCTTCAGGTACTGGAAGTCACTATAGGGTCTCCCCTGAGCCTTCTCCAGGCTGACCAACCCCAGCTCCCTCAGCCTGTCTTCATAGGAGAGGTGCTCCAGCATCAGGGTGATGGGCATATCCAGGGCCCTGCCGCTGCTGCCGGTGCTCTGCGATCGATGACAAAGCCACCAGAAGAAACACTGGCACAGGGAAGAAAGACCTGTTTGGGAGAAGGTCTCATCACAAACAGGCAGCGACTTCAGTTTGCAGCTTAAAACTGTGAAGCTTGAAATGACCTCCAGTTCCATACCATGATGTAAAACTGGTTAGTCTGGCTACCACAGCCTCCTGCAATTTTGGAGTCCGCAAAGGTCCATCTCAAAAAGTTTTCTGATGATGCGTTGGGAGAAAAAGATGGTTTATTGTAGATTTTGGCTTTTACTCTCAACATCTCTCCCTTTACAAGAAAAGATAAAGGGTTCAGCCTAGCAGAGTGTCTTCAGTGTAAACACCATTTTTTGGTCCTTTATGTTCATGTCACCTTCTTGTTGCTAGTTTTGAGAACTCTTACACACTGGAATGTTTCCATGTTGCTAGTCTCCTTCTCTGCCTCTGAAATGCCTCTGTTTCTTGGTTTTTGCATTAGGCAAAGTATTGTGGCTGCAGTAGATTGGGAGAAGAAAGGAAGCTATGCCGCTGGATTTTGTGTATATAGATGTATGCTGTCCATGTCTCCACTTCTCTGAGAATGGGTCCTACATCACAGCTTCATATTAATTGAAACCATCTGAAACAATGTCCTGGTATCTTCATAAAGCCGTGAGAGACAAGAGAAGAGTAGTTTAGATTTCATCCTTGACTTATTTATTTGTGTTTTGGTGAAAGGTTTAACAAACCATCCTGTTGTCCTGTAGACCAACACCAAAATCCTTCTAAAATTTCTTAGTATCTTCTAGCTTCTACTAATATCTACTTTATATTTACTTTCCATGTTGTTAATATGAACCTATTTATGATCAAGAACAAGAAGGATTTGACCAGTTCAAAGAGAAATGATAAAAATAAGGTAAGATACTAAAGAAAGTATGTCTTTTTATGGCTGGAGAATGAGTGAGCTGTAAGATACTAAAGCTTTGAAATATTTCTAATTGTTCCTACAAACATGATTTAGAAAACATATCTAAGACACTACAGCGCTTTATGGAGTCCCAAGTATGCAAGAGGATGGGGAAGAGCGAAGCAGTGCAAACCCCATTCCCTTGAAGATGTGTGTGAAGTGCTGGGGTCTGAACCCCAAGCCCTGAAGTGAACTTGACATCTGGATGAATTTCACAACCAGATAAAAGGGGCTAAGGCTGGACAAGTGCCTCCTATTGTCATCAAGGGCAAGGCTGGGTTGGCCTCTGTGTTTGCCACCAAGAAGATCTTTTAGCTCCGCTGCTGGCTGCAACCCAGTAGACATTGAGTGGTGGGGACACAAGCCATACCAGACCTTGATATGAGGGATGGCCCCCTCTGTTGTAAAAGGGTCCTCCAGGAGGGGAGGCCAGGCCAAGCACACCCTGAAAGGCTGAGAACTAAAGTAGAAATGTGAAACAGCTGCCATTTAGGTGGTGATTAGAGGGTGGAGATAAAAGGCCAATAGAGCTCCTTATTGAGGAGCTGTTGCTGTTGGGAGCTGCTGCTGGAGGGGTTTGTGAGAAGAAGTTTTGTGGAGTCAATGAAAGCATCAAGGATAGTTGAGGTAATAGATTGGGTAATATGTCTTTCTGGTTTTTGTCTGATTAGTTTGTGCATGGCTTTGTTGGGATACAGGACATGGCTCATGTCTCCTTACATTGTCGTATTTTTGGCTCAGTTTGCCTTTTCTTCTGTTGTGTCACCCGTGGTGAGTGGGTTTATTGCTTCCTTTGTTCCTCCCATGGTTGGCCATGCTATATCACTTCTGGAGTCTGTAGAAATAGATAATAAAACCTGTGTGAGCTTCTGTGTATGTTTTCTGCTGATGGCTGTGTCCTTTTTTGCTGGGCCATGTAATTGGCAAAACAGTGTGCCTGCTGAATACAACGAATGAGCCAAAACCCATAACGGCAGGTCCCGTCTTCCACAAACTCAGCCTTGCTTTGTGAAGATCACAGAGCAAGGTCCCTAGGAACACTGTTCAGGGCACAAGGAGGAGAAGATGATGATTAGGAACATCCACTATGGATTTGACAAGGGTTATAGATGCCTGACCAACCTCATTGCTTTCCATGACAAAGTGGGTAGATCTGTGTAGGAGGGGAGACCAGCGGCACCATGACTTCAGCAAGGTTTATGACATGATCTTCCACAATACTCTTGTATTCTTGTGGTGTTTAACTGCCCGCTGGGTTAAACCATGACACCGAGCTAGACTGTTGTGGTCCAGCATTCATGGACAGCTAGATAGCTAAAATAATGGTTGGACGGTCAGGCTTAGTGGGTAGGGTTTAATGAGTCACACTTAAACTCTGCCTGGAGGCCTGTTATTGGAGGAGTACTGCAGAGGTCTCTCCTGGGACCTGTTGCACTTAGCATCTTTATCAACAACATGGAGAAAGTAATGGAGAGCAGTATAGTCAGGTTTGCACATGACACCAAGCTGGAGTCATTTCACTAGCATTCAGAGGGACCTGGACGGGACACAGAAATGAGCAGATGGGCTGATGGGCAGCACTGTGGAAAAGGTCCTTAGTGTTTGGGTTGACAACGAGCTAATATGAGCCAGCTGTGTACTGTGCATCCCACGCTGTTGAGAAGCACAGTCAGTAGGCTGAGCGAAGGGACTATCCCCATCTCCTCAGCATTCTATTAGTATTGCACCTGGTTTTGGCCCCCAGTACAAGAAGCACATCGACAAAGTGGAGCCATTTTGGTGGATGGCCACCAGGATGGTCAGGAGCTGGAGCACTTTTCTAATGAGAACTTGAAGGAGCTTTAGAAGGACCTCATAGCAGTGTCCTAGTACTGACACAAGTTTTTAAGATGATGGAGCAAGGCTCTTTACAGTGGTGCATATTGTGAGGACAAGAGACCAAAAGGCAGAATTTTGAATGAGGTGTCCAGGTTGGATATAAGGGAGAAGCTTTTTCACCCTAACGGCAGCCAAGCAGAGGAGTAGGTTGTTTGGAAAGCTTATGATGCCTCATTCCTTAGAAGTTTTCAAAACGTGACTGTATGTGCTGTCACGAACCTGGTCTGACCTCATAGGTGACCTAGCTTTGAGCAGGAAAATTAGACTAGGTGACCTCCTGAGGTCCCTTCCAACTTGAACTATCCCATAATCCTGTGACTCAATGTTACGCTCAGCCATTTCAAATATGACTGGACCTCAAGACACACATAAATACGATCTCTTGCAGAGATCTGGCTATGTTGTCTGTTGGTATGATCTGACGTATTTCCTTTAGATATATCTCTGCATGCACCGGGTGAGAGTGCCAACATTCAAAGAGAACACCTGAATTCAGAGAGACTACAGGTACATTTAAATTCCTGTTGGACTTGGAGAAAGGGAAACTGAGTCTAATGCAAGGAGTCTGTTTGCCATGGTGTCTGCTTGCCTCAACTCTGATGTAGTCTATCTCCATGCTTTCAAACAAGTCAAGTTTGACTGTATCATGACAAAAGTTGTAATTAGAAGTGCCAGTGGTTTTTTAGGTGGAATTGAGTGCTGTTTTCTAGATTTGTTCTTTAGGACATTATTCCTTGTTCAGGAGAGGAAGCCCCTTCTCTGTGTGCTTAGCTTAGCCCACGTCATCATATTCTCATCTAGTTATAGAAACCTCTTCTCTTGCTTTCCTTCAAGAACTTGTCTGTAAAGCATCTTGCCCCACCTGTTCCATTGGCCTGTTCTGCTTTTCTTTTCTGCATAGACTGTCCCCTTGAACTATCTTTCGTATGGATCTTCTCCTCTCAAGAGACAGAAGCTTGAGAGCTGAAGCTCATGTGAATATATCTTTCCTATGATGGGGGAAATATGCTGAACTGCCTTGTAAGGGCATCAGAATTTGGCTGTGTTTCAAAAGCCTGAGGAAGTAATCAATGCATCTTTTTATAGAAATGTGAAAATGCACTCAGTTAGCAAGTAATTCAGATATGTTACTACATCTTCCGCCAGTGCATGGTAGTCACAGTTTCCTTGCTAGAAGATACCTGTGGAATGGTAGCTTTTTTTCTTAAGATGTAAATGAAAATTTGAGATTTGGGATATTTTTTTAATGGCTGACTCCCCAGATACATATTTATATGCTGTAGCATATTGCATGCGTGACCTATACTTGTACTTTAACTTCCCTTCTTACCTCTCAGCAACTAGTTTAACCAGCCAAAACGACATAAACCATCCAGTGATTGTCTTCAGCCAGGTCCGCCACCATCTCTGCTGCCAGCAGCCAGGGGAGGTGGTGGCAGTTGAAGATTAGTCATCCTTCCTGTTTCACATGCATAGCATGGATGCTGTCCTAGACAGTGGAAAAGAGTGAGGTGAAGAATTACCAGAGCTGTCTCATTCAGAAATGTGATGGTTCACTGGATAGATTTGATAGCAGTTCCTGACTCCGAGCTGGTCACTTTAACTGCAAGGTTTGTACTGCCTTTTTGCCTGCATTCAGGATACTCATCTGAAATCAAAAATGCTAGGATTGCTGCATGTAATTGCTTTTGAAAGCGATTCTAGTTCGTTGTTTTGGGGTTTTTCTTTTTTTCTTCTTTTCCTTTTGTTTTTTTGGTAGCTATCAAGCTGTTCTTTATAAGGAGGGCATATACTCATCTTTATAAAAAAAAGTGATAGTTAAAGTCTTTTTGAAGAAGAAATGGCAGTTTGCGGGAGCCAAAGAGGATGGAGTTACCGGCAACTAGCATAACTGTCACAATGGCAGGAACCCGTGCAGCTAAAAAGAATAAAAGCAGCTACTTGTTTCAGAAGTGTGAAAACGAAAAGCTAGCTGGAGTAAAGAAGCATTTTGAGGTGGCTTGATTATGGCAAAGTGTGCAAAAGTGCTGCTGCTGGTCAGGGTCACAGTTATAGTCACAGTCCTAGTGATGTGAAACTGGAACATGTTTATGTCATCGGTCAAGTACTGTTTGTGTCCGACAGCTCTGCTGGGACAGAATTATCACTCATTTTAAGACACAGTGGGTTCTTGGCTGGCAGCTTCCTGTGGAAAGGTTGTCTGGGTAAGGTTGTGTGAGGAGGGTCATTCTCCTGAAACCGTAGTCAATAGTCAGATCAGGTTTGAAACTCATTTCAGATAGCCCAATGTCATTAACAACCAAAGCACATTACGGGGAAAAAACACCTTGGTTAACGCAAATAAAAAGTCTGTATTTTCATGGATAAATATCCTAGAGCATTTTCAGTTTAGAAGACTTTCTGAAATTCCAGCAAGTCTGATTCGGAACCAACATTTTCATGTTGTTCTCACATTAGACTATGGATACCCTTGAATAGGTGAAGAAATAACTTCTACTTTTGTGCTTTAACTGTAAAATCTACACCTGACAGAGATCAAAGTATTGCCTTTGTTAAATATTGCTCAGTGGCTCTTCCAGTCTTTTAATATATATATACGCACATATATATGTATAAGCATATGTACAATGATGTCTCAATGGACTGTTTCAGAAGACCTGTGTAAACCTCCAAGCTGCAGTAAATATGAGGAGTCTCTTGTTCATGCAGGAATTGCTGCTCTACAGACTGGTAAGTGAAAGATGGAACAAACAGGAACAAACTACGACTTCTTAGATACACTTTTGCTTTTTTTTTTATAAAGAAGTGCCATACAGATAAGACCAGGAAAAATTCTGAAAGCATCCATTTCCTATGTTTTGACAAGATATGTAAAAAGGGTAAAAGTGTAATGCCTCTGAAAAGATAATTTACTTAGTTTATACGCAGGTAAACATTTTGCAGTACTTGCTATACTATAATGTCAAACTCAAGTAATACAACTCTAAGGCAGGCAATACATAAAAATCCTCATTTTTACAAGTTTCCTGGCTTGGTAGAAACGTATTCTGTAAACCGAGCAAACTTTACACTTTGGCTTTTCTGAACCCTTTGTAACCACCCACTCTGTGTATCCAGGGAGAGAACACAGAGTGACAGATAGAAAGCCTTTGATGCAACTGAATTCAGTACAAGTTGATACAACTGCAAGTTCTGGTACATTACCTACAGTTTATGTGCAGGATTAAATGAGTTTTATGTCTTGTCAATATCTTTATCCTTGAAGAAATACAGTAAAATGTATCAATGCTTTCTTGACACTCAGAACAACTCTTTCATGAAGCAATTTATTTGTAAGCAAGCTGCAAAAAAAAAAAAGACCATAAACAATCAGGTCAGAGCCAGGCACAGGAAGGATATAAGGGTGTGTAAATATGGGAGTAGAGGGTGGGAAGCAGATGGAGCCATGGTGTTCTCAGTGGTGCCCAGTGCAAAGATGAGAGGCAGTGGGCAGAGACTGGAACACAGTAACTTCCATCTAAGAAAATCCATTTTTACTGTGAGCATGGTCAAACACTGGAGTAGTCTGTCCAGAGAGGTTGTGAACTTTCCCTCCTTGGAGGTTCTCAAAACCCAAGTGGACATGGCCCTGAGTCACCTGCTCTAGATGACCCTGCTTTGAGAGGTGGGTGGGATAGATGATCCCACAGAGGCCTACCAGCCTCTGCAGCATTGTGAGTCAGGTTTGACAGTGAAGACAGTCAAGATTGGCAGACCTTCTTTTGACTGATGTGCTTACTGGAGCAGTGGGACCAAATGTGGAGGCCTAAAACATGTAGAATGAGCTTCTTGAAGAAACACTCTCCTGGCCTTCTAATTTCCTGATTTCTTGGAGAGTTCCAAATACCTTCCTTCACTCACAGAGTAGAGATAGGAACCATTAGCTTCCTAAATGACAGATCAGTTTGCTAAATTTATGTTTCTGTATAAAATTTTCTTTATATGTTGGCAAGGTGTGAAATCTAATGAATGGTATGCCATATCACAGCTGAGTTACGAGCAAAAGCATTTCTAATCTTAGCTGGGTCTTCTATGTTGTCAATCTTTCCAGATTTCTTGCCCTACCACTAGATGTTGAAAGAGAGGCATGATGTAAAACACACGTGGAGGTAGAAAAGGAAAATTTAAAATAAACTGTGGCTTCTAACCAGTATTTGTAAATTCAGGGATAATATGACACAAGTAGCTCATGAAGTATCAGCTTCCTAGGCATGAGAAGTTTCAGATTTGTTGCTTTTTCACCTTTCCATAGCTTAAGTTGGTCATATCTGAACTAAAAGTGAATCCTCATATTCATTTAAATAGGATACCTTTTCTTTCTCAAAAATCTCACAACTGAAGAGACAAGGAAAACACCAGATCGCATTTGTGCACTCTACAGGCTGCAGTGGAAAGTAAAAGTGAAATTGAACTACTCATACCTATGCTACAAAAGAATTAGTAAGTAGCTAGCATTTAACTAGTTTTCTTTTTGCCTCCTAGTAGCTCTACAGCTTACTTCTGGAAAATAAAAGTCTTTAAAACTATTGCTCTCATCACACTGGAAATAAATCAAGTGCAGACTTGTTGGTTAAAAGTACTGGCAGTTGACCCTGAATAAGAGATGCAAAAGCTCAGATACGGAAAACTAACACAAAGTTCTGGCTCAGTTTCAAGTTATGCAGTAAAATAGCAAGTATGTCTTTCAATATTTGATTAGATTCCTTATAGAGCTAGTTTAAGAGATTATACCATTTCAGATGAAGATTATAATAAAGAACACACTAGGCTACAGAAACTTTTAAAAAGAAAGACAAAAGAGATAAAAGATTAAAATGTCTATCCTCTTGAACTCTAGAAAATAAATTATATTGTATGGTAATGTTTCTATATATAATATGAGTCCACATGTAAGACAGATCAGAAGAAAGTGCTTCACTTTAAATACATCCATCTCCTGGGGGGGGAAAATGTACAGAGATAACACCACTTAGTGCAGTTTTAACAAAATCATTATAGTCAGCATTAGCAAGTGTTTAGCAAAAAGGTAGAGACACTTATCTCGGGCGGATATAACTGCAGAACTCATTCCATATTTTAACATCTATATGTCTTGCTGTCCCGGGACCTTCTCTAGTTCTGCTAACAAAACTGAAACTTGTAAATGACAAGCTGTTTCAGAGCTGAAAGAAAAAAAAAAACCACCATGTAACAACATCACAAGGTCAAGAGGCTGAAGCTTTATGTACAAACAGCTAGCGAATAGGCTGATGTGACAGGAAAGACATTTGTGCTCCAGATACACTGATTTTCAATATTTAATAGCTTATTTCTAGCTCTTACATTTTAGCACAAATACCTTCCTGACAATGAAAAAAAGGGATTTGCTCAAAATTAAGGAACCACTTCTCTGTGGAAAAAAACAACCCAAACACAAACCCAACAAAAAACCCAAACACAAACAACCCCAAAATGCAACTAGGGTTTAATTTCTTTATTGTAAAGGATTGTTTGTTGAATTTATTTAATCATGTTTTCCCTCTGGACCTAGGGAATACATAAGCAATTCTTACAACTAGAGTAGCTGATTCAATGTATTCTCAATTGGAAAATACGCAGAAACACCCACATGTGCAATAACAGATTGCTGTATAGGTTTGCCAAGTGTTGTGCACACTGATAAAAAAATTCCATGTAACACAAGTCTGAAGTTGACAAAAGCACATGGCAGTTTCTGTCTCTACGCTCCAATCGTGTGTCAGAAACCCAGCATATAAAACACTGTTTCATAGAGCCTTATTTCTCTTTATGACTCATCGAACCGGTTGGCTTACAGGATGCATCCACTCCTTCGCCAGCACGAACATAAGGGAACACTACCTGTGGTTCTGTACTTTTCAACCTATATTCCTGAACAATGTGGTCACATATGAGACCTTTCTTTTGCAGTGTTGGTGGTGCCCACATGGATGACAAGGGATGATGGTCCAACGACTGGCCAAAAGCATCCCAGATCTAGGCCTTGACTAGCAGCAAACCTCCTGAGACAGTTAAGCCTGGTCAGCAAAGTAGAGTCTCCAGCCACCATCAGTCTCTTCCCTTATAAGGGGATGTGTGTTTCTGGCTCAGATGCCCTTCCTGACTGAGCTGGTTCTTGTTTACCTGTTCTCAGGGTGTTGCACCTGAGTGACCTCAGTTCACATCTGCATGAAGAGAAGAAACCATTCTCCTGCTGCCAGGAGTCACAGGCTCCCAGCCTTCCCACCCGGGGAGTCTCAAACTACTACAAAGTCAAGCACAGCTTTTAGCAGTCTCACCTCTTGTGCAGCGTTTCAGGTGAATTATTCAGAGAAGTCATCATTGTGGAGTTAATTAAAAGGGTTTTATTGATGATCAAATGATAATTGATGATTGAATGACAAATCGTAATCCACTGGTGATTACTCAAGAAATGAATCCGGATTAAACAGTGTTTTGCCGATGATTTGACAATGACTTAAATGGTTATTTAAATGGTTGTTAGATGGTGGTCAGACACTGCTACATACTACACTTCTAATACTTAAGCTGTAGCTCAATGTATAAATATGGCCAGCATACAACATACTTTTAGGGCTAACACGAAATGTTGCTTACCTCATTATAGACACCACATGCCGGGTGAGGGGTCTCTCAGACTGGAGGAGTAACCTTAGGGGTCCCTGCTCAAGGGCAGATCACCGCTCTGCAGCGCGTGGTGGAACAGGAGAGCTCAGGGGGCTCAGTGGGGCTGCAGATTTCTACAGTGTAAAGGGATTGACTTGTAGCCAGCCCCCTTGCAGGAGAACAGCCGTAGCAGTGTTAGCTTTGTCTAGGCCTGGCTCGGGCTGGTACTGTGAGCTCTTGGTAAGATGTGGCCTAAACTGCTGAGAAGATAATGGCCTAGCACAGTTCTCAGGGTTTGCATACCAGGGCTGGCTTGTCGGTGATGCCTGAACCAAGGTGCTGCTCACTCCGTCAGAGTGGGTGCACCTGTCACAGCAGCATAGAGCTCTAGCTCTTTCCTCTGCACTAGCATCTTCTTGGAAGGACCTTGTTGCTCTCCTGCTCATCTTTCCTGATGCTATGTGGTGTGCTGGCCTTCTCCCATAGCTTCTGTACCAGGCAGCCCTGCACCTCAGACAGACCTCAGCCTTCCTTGGGTGAGGCCAGTGTCACTGCAGCCCTGGGCAAAGGCATCAGGCTCTCACTGTTACCCCACATCTGGAAGGCCTTCCCATCGTAATTCTGGAGCAGCATTTGGACTGGTGCTAAGAGGTATGGTATCATGCTGGCTCCAGCTGTCTGGCACAGTCTTTAGCAGTATTTCTGTGCCCTCTCACTGTCCCCTATAATGTGACTGCTGTGTTAAAGGACAACATCCCCTTGCCAGCCTCATCACTACTCTCTTCTGGTGCAGCTGAACAGAAGCAAACACCTCCTGACCAGGAAACCACTAACGTGGAGCTGCTGTGCCTATCAGATAGATCTCTAGGCTGTACCTAGAGATAGCTTGCCTCTATCTGTGAATAATAAAAAACTGATCTGGGAAGTGCAAAGTCTCTGTTTGCTCCCCCCTGGTTACTATTACATTCCTTTCTTTTACTGTGTAACAGAGTGAGTCTGTAACTGAACTGGACTCTGCTCGGTGCGGTCCAGGACTGATTGGTGGGAAGATAACACCCTGTGAATACTGCAAGAACTAGTTTTATAGGTGTTTATTTCGTTGAATAATGCAGGATAGGAGGGGTCTCTAGAGCTCTGAGCAGAGACAACCTTAAAATTAGACCCAGCTTCAGTTTTAAAGCAGCTGTCCACTTTCTCCCAGCAGGACTGCTGGCTGGTTGTGCAGACAAAACTTTACAATGCGTAATTCAATTCAGGATTTTGGGAAGAGTGTGAATTTTCCAATCCATGCTGCAAGTAAAACAATTAAAAACCTGCTTCTGTGCCATGTGATATAACTGGACAGGACCAGCAGATGGTCATGGATGTAAAACAGAAACTTTCAAGGTGTGCAGGGCAGTTGACAACTTAGGCAATCGCATGACATCATGGACAGTTAGGCAGGGAAGGCAATGTAGCAGTGAATAAGTCCTTCACTTCCCCATGGGCCAGAGGGAATGAAGACTCAACATCAAAATGGGATCCACAGCAAAGTCGTCAGGGATCCTACAGCTGTACACTGCAGCATGGGGACAAGCACTAGCACCTCCAGCACCAAAGCCACAACAAGCCTGGAAGCAGCCTCTGGGAGAGAAGCCAAGAGCTTGTCCGTACAGCCCCAACCCAGGGACTCACCAGGTGTCAGTCAGTGCAAGGCTCGTTATGGGATGGAAAAGCCAGGAACCCTGCAGTTTCCTATCACAGACCACTGCCATCATGAAAGTCTAAGCATTGGAGTACAACCTGGTTGTCTCTCAGAGACTGTCAAAATAGAGCTCTTGCCTTTCAGCCCAGGAATTTGCTTAATTTGCTTATGAACTACTGCATTGGCCCAAGAAACTGCTCCTGGCAAGACCTTTGGCTGTGGGGGACTCCAGAGTTTCGTATCAGCCTTTCCTGCTTCCATGAGCACTCCTTAGCTGATGAGAGAATCAGTTTAGCTTGAGTATTTCTGTAAATTGAACGCAACCTCAAAAATACTTCAAACCCTAGATGGTATCATTGCAGGCGCTTGGGATTTCTTGGGAGCCAGGATGTAATATAAAGTCATTTATGCTTGCTTCTGAAAGCTCAAGAGGTTCAATTTACCAATAAATACTTGAATACATCATTATAACTATTCATTAACAAGAGTTTTGAAGATCAAAGACACACCAAATAGTTGCTGGGATTTGGCAATTTAATCCTAAACTAGTTTCATACGGAAAAAACAGGCTTCAACACTTCCTTCCAGTATGTTAGCGTTATGTTCAGGTTGAGAAGGCAGACCTCAGGGTGGGATTTTTAGGACAGCTTGCCGTTTGCCTAGGGGGTGGCCAGAGGAAAGAGAATGTGAAATAACAAACAGGGTGTAACTTTAAAGCATAGCAGATAGCCCTCCATTAACTTCCATGTGAAGGTCAAGGGTTCTGTAGGCTAGGTCAGTTTTCTTTGCAAATGGATTAATCTAAGTACTTCCAGGGTAATTTTTAGCATGGAACAAGATCATCCAGACAGGACTCTAAGGTGGAATAGCCCTTTTGAGTCATTATCCTCCATATAACACATTTACAAAATCTCCTAGAAGGCAAAATTACAATAAAAGCTGCATCAGCCTGATGCTAAATGCTTTTAGGAGGTGAATATTTTAAAAAAGGCTTAGCCTTGGCATACATTGAGACCACCACAGAATTAAATCAGGAACTGCTTGCACAGGGAACGTGACTGAAATTTCTCATCGGTGCTCACTAAACAGATTTTCAGTGGTTGTAGTCTCTTAAGATAGTGCATTAAAAAAAAAAAGAGTGAATGGGATTTCGTTGATGGAAATGAAGCATCGAGAGCCTGGCAGTATTCAAATTAACATTTCATAGTAAGTCCCATTGGGTAGATTGCTGTGGGCACAACCAGAGCTTTTGATTAAGGTCTGTGGTGAATAAGGCAGTCTGTTCACTGAGAGAGAGATCAACAATGGAGGTACTATCTGCACACAGAGCAGTAGTAGAGGATTACTCCCTCTCATGGCATTTAAACATTGTGCTAAGGAACAGGATAAAAAGAAACACCACCCTCTGTCTTCTTGACTGTTATCCTCAGCTGCTTTGTTCAGTGTGTGTCCTGCCGCTTAGTACAACCACTGAAGTAGATATTAATGAAAGCTTAGCTGTATGGAAAGATTTGGATTACCTGCAAAGGGAAAAAAAAACAAAACAAAAAAACTTTTAAAACAGAAATAGTATTTCCGTGCCTGGTGTGAGACATAATTTATCTCCGTACTCTCACTTTTGCTAGAGGTCAGGGTATGCACTTATGACACATCATTCTCTGCCCCCTGAAGCAGGAAAATACATCAGAGAAACATCCATCCTGACTGTCCCACATCATAAGTGATCCAGTCTGGTCAGGAAACCTTTGCATAAACTTAGGGAAAGATTCTTGAATTGTAACTGTTGGTCTTGTTCAGAATGTTAACGTTCTGCAGGAAAACTGAGAGATCAAAAAGCAAAGTAGTAGTACAAACATTTAGGGAAAAAACTCAGGCAATATCCAGCTTTTCATTGAAAAGTAGTTAAGAACAGTGAATTGGGTATGTTCGGGCATAAGGATAAGTGAAATGTTAGGGACAAACATAGCCTGCCATTAGGGTGCAGCAGAGGAATGTCCATTGCTTTCTCTGCATCTTTAATGCCCTTTGAGCAAAACGAGCATGTATAGGCAGTACAAAACACAGACTTCAAGGAACACATTCTCTATTGCCTTCTGTAATGTGCCAGCAGCTCTTTACAGCTATGATTACGTGCTTGCTTTTGACATGGGTGTCAAATAGCTTCAGAGGAATAGAAGAATGTTCCCATTTTCAGACTCTGGAGAAATTACTAGAACTTATAGCAGGAGTTCTTCTGACATGGATATGGAAACGGATAATAACAGGAGAGAAAGACAGACAACTGGAAAATGATGAACTTCAAGTTAAAAAAAGCTTTTCTATCACCTTCCCCTCCACTTCCCAGATATTAGTGAGATTTACTTCCAGTTGCTTCATTGTTCTCCTCCATGTCCATATAAATAGGAAGTAGAAAAGGATAGTAAGCCTCAGCTCTCAGCTTTTGCAATGAACCTGGCTCGGCTCACTTGTGAAAACAGCACACCACTTTGGCTAAATCTGCCCAAACGTGTACCTCTTGTAAGCTAAGCTGCTCTTAAACACTAGTTAGTCCTAACCCAGAAATTGCTTGTGTGTATATATCATTATCAAGTCCAGAATTTTGAACATGAAGTTGTCCCCACATTGCAGCAACAATGTAAAATAAAGCAAAGGTTGTTATTGTTCCTCCTCCCTAGTTTTGTAAGAAATCTCCCTGTGCAGTAACTCCTGAATTTGAGCTACAAAAAAGAAATTCACCATGAACTTACTTTTTAGAAGGGAGAGAGCTTACTGGGATAGGCCCCTCTGGTAGCTTAAACTGGCCACGCGATATAGAGTATAGCAGCCTGGGCTCCAGTTTGCTGCTTGTCTTGGAGTGCTCTACCAGGTTTCTGTGTTAGTTTACTTCCCCTTTCAGCTGGATCAGATGAGTAACATATTTCTGTCAATGTCCTGAGCTCAGTAGGAAGTGTTAATACAACCGTGATACAAACGATGAATGGCACAGGTTCAGTCAAATTGTGTGCAAGGGTGCTTATCATTCTACATTGCGTATACACCAGCAGAATATTTTTAATATCGGTTGTTTTAGGGAGAGCATGCCCAAGAACCTAGTCCAGGTTAAAGTCCTCTACACCATATCAGCTATGCAGGGAAATACACTGGTGGCCAGCAAAGACTTCTGCATTTACAGCAGGTTATGTCGTTACTCTCAGCAGGGAGAGGAACTGCCCTCCCACTTTGATGGTGCCCACAGGTTTTCTTTCTGATGCTCAGGGCAGCAATGCTGTGCTGCTCAGGGATTATCCACTTCTAAAGAAATTCTGCAAAAACGTTATGTAATCTGGTGGTGAAGACACAGCACTGACAGTCAAGTGACAAAAATTTCTCTTCTCAATTTATGCTTTGATATTGCATATATAATCCAACTCTCAACTTCCTTTTCTTCAGTTTGTGTGGCAGAGTCAAACAAATGCTTTTAGTCTGCAAGAGAACCGTGTGGATCTTCGAGAGCACACCTGCGTGAATTTTGACTCGGGACCAAAATCAGGATCTGAACTCCCAAGTCAGTGCCCCTTTAAAAGCAGCGGATGACACCAGACCTTCGTTAAACCGCATCTAACCAGTAGATGGAAGAACTTAAATCTTTGTTTTGACACTAAAGCTAAACTATGAAGTTCCATAAAGCAATTATATGAGACTCATTTTTTAAAAAAGCGTTTAAGTAAATCAAGGCTGTGATCAGAAGCAAATTGTATTTATCAAAATATGCTGACCACAGAATTTCCTTTACAGGATGCACATCATCTAATTACAGAGAAGCAGCTGGTCCTCACTTACTTAAATAACCAGAACCCACTCTAGTATCTCTAACCAGTCTTCTGAGAGATGCTGTATTCTCTCTTTTCAGACTTACACTACTACTGCACAGTGACAATTTGAAGAGCTTTAAACAGTTGAGTACATATGACTGAAAATGAAAGCCGAGCACAAACTGCTTTGTGAGCTGCCAAACAAAATTATTTTCCTGCACTCAGGACAAACTATAGGCTATAACTTGCAGGCCAGTTCCCAAACTTGTTCACAGATGTCTCCCTGAAGTGAAACACTTTTACTGAGTGCTGAATTCATTTGAAAATATTAATTCATATCATAGTCTGCAGAACATAGTATGTTGTATGATGTACCCTTAGGTGATGCTTGTGGAGACATAGCACTCCAGAGCAAACCTCAGGAAAAAGAAGAAGGGTACATGCTGGCTGTGCTACTGAGAGACACTTGTTTGGGATGTCTGCTTCAAAGGGAAAACCTCTCTGTATCCTCTAGGCTGACAGCACTAGTTTATTGTCTGTCCTTCATCTCAGGCCTAGCTCAGTTTGAGACCCCAGGATCATCTGAGATTACGGTGGATTACCACAACACAGAAGACTGGGTTTATTGGCTGTAATGAGCTGAAAGCTGCCCCTTGGGAATCCCGAGTATGTGTGACTTCTTGGATCAGAAAGAGTGAAATATATTTAAAGGCATGACAGTGAAGTCAGCGAGGGATTGTACAGACAGGATACACACCTTAGACTTCTAGGACACTGCTTGGTTAATAATTTCAAAGAATATTTTAGAAAGAATCTCAGGTTAGGCCAAGACTTTTGTAAATGGATTTCCCCAGAAAGACAGAAAGGATAAGGACTGATACACAGTTCCTCATTTGCTTGAAGCAATTTAAAGAAAAACTAAAAAAACGGGAAGTCACAAGCGCTGGGATGCTCACGATTGCAACATGAAAGGCACTGTTACTCCTATTTGCATCCATCTTTGGTACAAGGATGAAAGTAATTTCCTTTAACCCTGAATCAGCCCAATGCATCATTGCCCAAGAAAACTATTGGATCTCCTTGTAATCTGGTATTAAAAGCAAGAACTCATTTCAGTAAACTTCCTTACAAACAGTGCATCTAATGTAGTACTCAACTCTTCCCAGTGCTCGGAGACAAACCCACAAAATCTAATAATCTGCTAAGTAAGCCACATGATTGTAAACTCAGCCCTGCTGAGTAGAATGACAGCCTCAAATACTTGTGCTGCAAGCACCTGCCTGCGATAACCTTCAGACAGCATTACCATAAGCCCTCAAACGGACTGACGGTCTTCCAATCTCATTGTGGCCTCCATGTCCTTACATATAACCAGCTTCAGAGGCCTCCCCTTCATACAGAACAGAAAATACAAACCTCGCAGCTATTCACTGGGACAAGTCAGAGTTGACAAATGGATTTCCCGTTTCTGTTGCTGACCTGCTGTTTCCCTAGTCCTTGCTCTTTGCCCAAGAGATTTTAGGTCAATCAGATTTTGCAGCAATTGCTTTGGTATCTAGGTATGAAGGACTTTATTCATGATTCAAAACTCAGTGACGCACATGGGCCTTGGAAGTCTGTTCTACAAGAAACAGTAACAACAACAACAAAAAAATAAATCACAGTCCTTTTTCGAAAGGAAACGACCCAAAGAGTTATTGCAGGACTTTATCTCACTAAAAGGAACATACCCAAATGCTTTTATTACAGTTACCTAAACCACATACAAAATTAAAAAATTGTATGCATTAAAGAAACATCTAAACCTCTAAGGAAAACTTTAAGAGGTTTTAGAAATCCTCTGGCTTCTCATACCACCAGTCACCTACTGGTTTTGGTGTCCTGAAGAAAACATCTCATTCCACTGCCAAACTACAAATACGACTTTATTCTGACAAACTCTTGTGAATGTCTCTGGCCAAAGGTTTGAAAAGTATATTATAAAAAAAACCTGTCCAATTTCATGTCCAAGCTAACCATTTGTTAAAGCAAACTTGTTGAATTCTACAAAGAGAAATTTGTACTTGTGAATTACTCTGACATATTTATGCCGAACAGAAAACAGGCCAACATGGAAAAGATTTCGACTAACTCAAAAGTAGTGTATTTTGTAGATGACAGGACATTTACAAGTATCAAATCACAGAATAGTAGGTTTACCTACAGAAGGGCCATAGAAGTCTTCACTGTACACGTAAAAACGGAAGCAGGTGTGCCAAAGCCAGGATTTCAGTATTTGCTTTAAAAAAACCCTTCACAACCTATCTTGTTTGCTAGACCCTGAAAACCTACCACTGATCTTCTCTGATCTGCAAGTTCCAGCTGGCCAGCATCTGCCAGCACAGGTCAGTGTGCAGGAATTCAACCCGCAAACAATCAGGAGAGCCATTTGGGACATTTTCTAGGTTTCATCTTTTCTCTGAGCAGAGCAAAGCACTTCCATTTTGAGTCTTTGCCAACCTAAAATCTGCTTCTCTGCAGCAAAGTCAGCACGTAGCCCTGTTTGCTCTTAGCCTGAGCCTTCTTTTGGGAAAAAGCAAAACATTACTAGTCCAGCTCCAGCTCTCAGAGGTTAGCCACTGCTCTCCAAGACCTTCTCCAGACTTATTAAGACACTCTTTCCATGCAACTCCCCTTTCCTATTTATCCAATGATTTTTCTAGACTTAGAAGGGGTTTAATTTACTTCATTCAGGCCTCAAACATATGCTGTTCCATTGTGGCATGCTGGACACCGAAAAGCATCCCATTGCACTGGGCTATAGGGGCAATGCTAATCAGGTTCTCTAGGACACCCTGTACTCACTCTGACACCGATCTTCACTATTGGCGTCACAATATTGATCTCGACCAGTTTATAAGTAACAGGCTGGTTTTGCCAACAGCCAGGCCACTGAGCAATCTCCCAAGGTCCTGAGAAGCAACCTGAGGTTCCTCTGCTACCACGCTGCCACAAAAGCAACTTGTCACATCAGGCGGTGGCAGGAGTGAGACCCCTTCATTTTCAGGTTCGTTTTCAGTTCCTGGCCTGAGTGATGGGACTCTTGGACTCTCTCCAAAGCCCAAGGCAGCCTGCCCGCTGGGAGCAGGCAGGCAAGGGAATGAGCTCTCAGAGCACTCGTGGCACGCGCAAAGCACACCACGGCCCACTGCCCATTATATAGCGCTCGTCTCTGCCATGGCTCGGCCCGCAGCTCAGCCCTGACCTGATCCGGGCTCGGCCCCGCTGCCACCACCGTGACCTCGGGAGCCATCTCTTCACACAGAACACAGCTTCCTCGCCTCCCTCCGCCTTCTCNNNCCCCCCCCTGCCCCGGCCGGCCGCCGGGGGAGGGGCGCCGCCTCTGAGAGGCAGCGTCTCTATGAGGGGCGAGCCCGGGCCAGGGCTGCGGGCAGGAAGGGGGAGCCCGGGCCAGCTACGTNCTGCCGCGGACGGGGAACGGGGCGGCCCGCCGGGCCTCGGCTGGCTGGAACTTGGTCTCTCCGAGTCCTGGCTTTGAACCTGGTCACACCAGCTACAGGGTTCAGCTTTTGCAGAGCTGAGAAAGAATAGATTTAGCTAGAGGAGAAGAGCGGGAGGGGAAGGAAAGTTGTGCCGCCCGAACTTTAGAGGCAAAGCTTTTCCATGTGTTTTCCTGCTGGAACAACTGCAGCCTTGTCTGTTGGAATTTCAGTAGTGTCAAAGTACTAGAGGATAGTGCACAGCGTACATATCAAGCACACAGCAATCCTGCTGTGGTGTGAAAAAAAACCATCGCAATAAAACTGAAGCATAAGTAGGTAAGACAAAAAAGGGGTGGAAGAAAAGCATTAGCAGATGAAGCCTATATTAAGGTGAAGTGTCAGGTTTTAATAGTCTTGATTATTTTGTTTTGGGTGACAAAACAATGTTTTGCATTCGTAACACAGCGGGGGCAGTTGCTCCATAACAGTAACAGTCATGGAGATGACAGCACAGATGCAGACATTTGCTTTGTAATCTAACCTGGTTGAAGACTGTGGCTGCGGAGATGGCCAGTTTTAGAATCTGGATTAGGTATGTGTTCGGATTAGTCACCATATAACTGTTCAGTGCATTGTCATGTTTTATAACACCACCATAGTTTCCCCTTATTTTTTAACTGGAGGTTGTACTTTGATACTTGGTTTCCACCTCAAAAGCTAGTGTAGGTGAGAGGGGCGTGGAAAAGACGGAGAGGTCTAGATTTCAGTGTTCTTTAGTATCAGCAGGAGACTTGGTCTAAACCAGAGGATTCTCTCTCCAAACAATTGGAACTGAATTAATATCTCAGCACTCAGCGCTGTTGCTATTGTTCAGACTGGCGCATTATCAATCCGCAATACTGAAGTAAAGGAAGACCACCCTAGAGAAATATTAACATTGGAATGTTTATTTAGTATTTTTTTGCTTAAAAGCGATTGTATTCCATTAGAATGTCCTAATAAACTTCTGGGCATTGTTACTTCTTCAAAGAAAGTAAGAGCAATTTAATGTGCTTAGGGTAGGAAGTGCATCTGACTCTGGTGCCCTCCAGGGTAGGCTTTCAAACAGCATTTTTTGTCATATCACATTTGTACTTTGGCACCTTTCTTTCTCTTTGGTTCCCTTTAGCCAGCGGATAATACACTCCCACTTTGATATTATTTGATAATGTTTTATGGTAATCGCGGAAGAGCTGAAACAATAATTGCAGACAAGCACAGAAGTATTATTAAAATAGTAAGAATAGCAGCAAATCTCTTTTGCTACTGTTCTCCAACATAGACTCTTATTACAGGATTTCACCACACAATAGCTAGAAATTTTCTCCCTCCCTGGAATAATGATCCACTTAAGATCACTGCAAAGATACGAATTAAAAGTGGTCTCTTTCCTTCTCTTGAAACAGAGAGAGGATAAGAAGGAGTCTTAATTTCAAGTTTGTGGAATAGGAGGTAAGAATTTTCAGGGTTCTTGCCTTTGGTGCTGCTTTTGGGAGTGGTTAGTTCAGAAGATTTCCTCTAGGTATTTGGCACTTCCTTGCCGGAACTGGGATATTCCACAATTCTAGGGTCAGGACTCCAGCTGAATAGCTGCTGAGATTGTAGGCAGCAGTTTTCGTGTGAGAAAATTATCTTTCAGCGTTTCCAGAGCACAAATTCAGGATTTGTCTTGAAATGACATGAGAAGTTAGGGCCTTTCCCCCACGATGCCAGATTTATTTCACAACAGCAGTAATCCTGTGGTCAATACTTCATCCTGAAAGCACTCCTTCCACTGTCTTTGATAGGTCTAGAAAGAGTTCAGATGGCTCGTTGTGCAAAAGGTGTTTTAGGGGTGCAGAGAAAGCACCTCACAGAGCTGGTACAATGATGATAGCCTGAGTAGAGGGCTGGTTCAGGATACTCCCATTTTGTTTTCCCTTCCCGTCCACCTCTGCAGCTTCCCTTCTGTCCTTCACATGAGCCTTTTGAAACAAACAGACCAATAGAGAGATGTCTTTTAATCCTGCCTACTGAAATTCAGACCAAATTTCAGACCAAACCTTTGTACACACTCACAACACTGTTACAGACTTGTTGCAGTGCTTACGTGTCAGCTTAGCAGTGGGAATGTGTTTGTGTGTTACACTGGATTTTTTTTTGAAAAAAATTTTTCCACTAACACTGGAAGCTGGTTTTTTTTTTGTTAAAACTAGTCCATGCTGCATATTTGTTAATGAACAGCCTAAGACTGCTAACATAGGGGAAATGAGCAGCAAGTTTATACAGAGGTAGGAAGTAGGTTAAAGTTCAGAGCTGCTCTCTCAGTGGAAAAAAAAAAAAAATTAAAGGCTTAATTTTTCAGTTTTCTGTAGCTTCCACATAAGCTTCTCAGTATTCTTAGGCATAATACTGATCATTTTCCTGCAGCAAAAATAAAATTACTCCCTACTTTTTAACTAGGACACTCAGTGGTGAGTCTGCTGACACAGCATTCCCTTAACACTTATGCCTGCTTAATTAGGATCTGGATTTTGTTAACTGTAAGGCAAGATTGCGTTCCAGAGGCTGTCTGAGGATACTAGGTGCTTGTGCTTGCCTGGGCCACCAACAGCTAGTGAGATGGATACAAGAGAAATGTTTTGAGTCTGTTGAGCAGTAAGTGAACTAACTGTGAGGAGGAGGTAGCTTTTGGCTTTCCAGAGGGAGGACTTGAGGGAGTTTAATATCCACATCTTGGCACTGGGCACACGTCTGAACTTACAGCTCTCTTGGAGCTGGAGTTGCTTTAAGACCTAGAGCTTTCACTTCACAAGCTTGACCTCTGAAGTAAATCTTTGGTTCCTGTATGTGCAGTGCAGCACTGCTAACAAAGTGAAGTCTTCAGAATGCTTCTGACAGCTTGTGAAATATCAGAGGAATATGCCCTTAGTAACCTGTCCAGTGCACTGGAAGTGTAGCACGTTATGGTTCTGAATAAATATTTTAGCATTGCAGTCAAAGTTTTAAGCATCAGGAGAAAGCACTAAAGTCTGCAATCTAGGGTGCTATTTATGTTGCAGTACGGAGTTCCTCTTGAGTATTACAGTTGAAAGGGGTTCTCTGAAACTTTGCTTAGAGAGACTTTTTAAAAAATAGCAACTTCCTTTACATGTTGCTGCATTTTCTTCCAGTGTGCAAAAATGTGTGCAAAAATGTTGTTGTTTTTACCAGCTCGGTCACCAAATTGTTAGTGGAGCCTCTTTAAGGATTGTAAGGATAGACTTTTGTGTAACAGACAAACACAAAGATCCTTTCTCAGATCTCTGTTAGCAGTGAAAACTTCTCTCTGACTGCTGACAGCAGTGCAGCACTATGTATTTCTTACATAACGGCCTTATCTGTCACAGGTAGAGTAAGTGTTAAATATTAAGAGCTTCTCTCAATCAAAGCAAGAAACCTGTGATTATTGCAACAGTAGTTGTGCTCATATGTTCTGTGTGCATCCAAAAGTAATTATAGTAGATACATTATAAAACAAGACTCTGCTTGTTCTAGTAGCAGTATTGAACTCTATCCAAATGCTGAGGGCGTTTGTGGGTTTTTGTTTGGTTTATTGCCAGGTTGGGTTTTTTGTGTGTGTGTAATTTTTCTTGTGTGTGTAGTTTTCATGTTGTTTTGTTGTTTTTTCGTTTGTTTCGTTTTCCCCCAAATAGGGTAGCAAAAACATTTTCCTCAGGCAACTTGGATATTTGAACTAAATTTTTTTCTACTATGCAAATATCTGTATTAGATTTGGTTGTGTTTTGTTTGGGGTTTTTTTGTTGTTTTTTTTTTTTTTTCCTAAATTGGCCTGAATTATGAATGGGTTTACTACTGCAGACGCCTGACCAAATATTAGAAGGGTTGTCTTTCCAGATCAAAACTGCAGACTTCTGGCAACACGCTTAATGTGGATATTCCTTCCTTGCTTTTCAGGCGAGCTAGGCATACACAGAGCATGCTGCAATTTGAAAAGGACAGAAGTTCCTACGTGCAAGACCTGCTATAGAGATCTTTGTTCCTGGTTAAGTGATCTATAACTTTGGTCAACTGGAAGTAGACATCAACATTTTTAATTTATGCCTAATGCACAGTAGAATGTGAAATCTTGAGAAGACCTGTGTAAGATGAAGAGACTTGTTTTCTGCTGGGTATCTGAGCAATAGCTCTCAGTTTAAGAAGTGCTGTTCTGCTATATACAATTTATGATAGTGTCAGAAAATGCGTGCTCAGTATTGTCTTGTTGGATTTAAAACTCAGTGGCTTGCTGCTCTGCTGCCACAGATCCCCTCAGATTTTTTGTTTCTTACTTTTGCTATTTAGAGGTGCTTGTTGCACACTTAGCAGCTAAGTACAGGTACACACATACTTACACAGATAGAATGTCAGTCTGGACAAAAACTAAGTGAAATAACTTGGGGAAGTAGGAGGAGGAATAATGGTTGCAATGGAAGGTGGTAAGATCAGATTCAGCATGAGTAGAAAATGCTGTGTTTTCCAAGTAAGGCCAAGAGTGTTCCCTATGTTCCTTGTCACCAGACGAGGACTTTTGTCATAGCAGTCCTGGCAACTTACCTCTTCTTTTACTAGTTTTGAGTTGGAAGTTTCTTCACAAAATTCCTGCAAGTACCAGCAAGTCTGAGCCTTCAACCCCCCCCCCCTTTATTTTTTTT
>VWZK01016354.1:0-15430 GCA_013396935.1 Baryphthengus martii | reverse complement strand
AAAAAACCCAAACAACCAAACCAAAAAAACCCAACCCAAACCAAAAAACTTGGAGAGGAAGTTAAAAAAGAGCACTTTTTATTACTGGGGAGGAGCTAGAGGTAGAAGGAGAAGTAAGATAGAGTAGGAGAAATCAGGAGTTCTGTGTGAGTGAATTGTACTTTATTTTTTTTGTTTGCTAACTGAAGCCCCCCTTAATCTTTCTGTACTATTACGGGTGTTTGTTTAAATTGGTTTATCAGTAACATACTATGTCTTTTAGCGTTCGTCCTTTTGCATATCAGTAAAACTTAAAGCCCTACAGCCTTGAACGTAAATGCCTCTTAAATTGCCATATATCTATCTGTTCTTTTGTCTTGCTGATGTATTCAATTTAAGCACCTAATTTACTTGTTTACCAAATTTCTCATTCTAGTGCTGGTTCTTTCTATTTCTTTCAGAGTAGTCTTCTGTTTTCACCAACTTAGTGTTTATTTCATTCTGTTTCTGTGATAGGATTCAATACTTGTTGTTTTGGTTTTTTTCCCCAATCTTTGCTTCAGTCCCCTTCTGAGAAGCTTGCTTTTGTCTGATCTTCAGCAATCATGTCGTTGTATGAGATTGTGAACTCCTTGGGAGAAATCTATACCTTATGAATGTTCATGTTTCTTTTTAGAAGGCCTCCCTGCAAGCAATGATGAGTGGAGGCTGAAGAATTCTATTAAACTCATGTTTGGTTTTGTTCATTTGTATTCTTGTATTTCTTGTTTCCTTTCTTATTTCCAGACCACCAGTTCGGTCCATTTCTGTACTTCCTCCTCCTGGGCTTGGTGTTCCACGTTTGCCTCCAGGCAGGAAGCCCCCTGGACCTCCTCCAGGACCACCCCCACCTCAAGTTTTACAGATGTATGGCCGTAAAGTAGGTTTCACCTTGGAGATGGCTCCTCGAAGGCGAGAAGAGGAGGTTGCTTACAGTTCTGAAGCAGGTAAGGCTTTTCCTATTACTGACTGGGGTTTTCCTTGAACTCTCTGTTTTTCTATGGATAGCACTGGTGTGAACACTGTGTGCCCTAGACAAAGGTATTCTCTGGCAATGTGGATGTTGTTATTACTTGGAGGACTCTTCCTAAGTGATTTTTTACCTCTGACGTAATTTGAGTATATTTCATGATACCTGCGATTTTATCAGCCATTTTAAAAAAATGCTGGAACCTCTAATTGTGTCTTTCAGGTACTTGCTTTTTCATTATGTTGCACAGATGGTATATTTTCCCATGTAGCTTTAACAAGGCTGAAACATTGTATGCATTATCCCTTTAAAAAACACCCACAAACAAACCAACCAAAAACCCACTAACCATGGAAAAAACCCCAGCCTTCTCTGAGAAGTCTTTGCTTTTCAAAAAAACAAAACAAACAAAACCAAAAAAAAAAAGCTGAAACACAACAAAAAACCTCCAACAAATAAAAAAAAAAACAAACAAACAAAAAAACCAGCCCCCAAAAAAACAAATACAACCCAACCAAACCCTCAGAAATCCAAACCTGGGTATGGATTTGGTAGGAGAGCCTCTGTCCTCTTTTTAATGCAGTTGCTGTATCTTCCTTAGAAGCTTTTGTGAACGGGCAGATCAGCTTTATTGCACAGAAAGCTGAAATATTCAATGGTGGATGATTGCTGTATAGAAATGAATTAATGAGTTGTCAGTAGGAGTTGCCTTTGCTTGTTTGCCGTGCAAATTAACCAGCTGGTTAATAGGAAATGTTATTAATAGACTCTTAAAAATAGTCTTTAAGAGTATGTGCTAAACAATAAAGGGTTGACAATATGCCCATGCTGTTGCTAGCAGGATTTTTCTAACTGTAGACACACGAAATATTCTGTCCTTCACACCAGTATATTTGGAGGTTGCGCATTTTCTAAAACTTTGATTCCCACAGGACAGCGAGGGCACGATGATGATATGTCCAGTACCAGTGAAGATGAAGGTTATCCTGAGGATATGGATCAAGACAAGCATGATGAGAGTAGTGATGACAGTGACAGCGATAGGTCAGATGCAGACAGTGAAAGTGAGGACTTCATGCATCGTGATAATGACAAGGAAAGGGAAGGTGGTGAAGAAAAGAAATCAGGTATGATGGGAGGTTATAGATTTGGGGTTGATTTTTTTTTTTCCTTTTTTTTTCAAAAGAGAAATACTACTTAATAGAGTTTGTGGGTTTTTTCCTGACTGGGAGGGAAAATAATTTGTTTAGCTGGCTAACTCTGTTCTAACTCACCTCATTTCCAGCCAACATTTTTTTTTTTTTTTTTAATTGGTAAATGGATCAGAAGGAAACTATCTGGAGGTAAAGCATCTTCTTCAGATTGACCTGTTTTGTTAAGAGTTGAGTTAGCTTAGTAAGGTTATAAGCCATTTTTCACCTAGAGAATTGAATTGGCAGGGAACTTTAGAAAAATGAAGCCTCAGTATAAAATATACTCACTTTTCAGTGACTTGAACAAGTAAGACAACTAAATTTCATGCTGCTGATGCTTTTGGATGGTATTTTTTTTTTTTTCTTGATTGCTTGCAGGAGACCAGTTAATAGAGAACACTAGGTTAACAAAACTTCAAATACTCAGTAACGGTACTGTTAACTCTTATGTAAGGAGCATCACTATGTTAGAATGATATATTATCCATACCAGGTAGAAGACTTAAATCTATCTGATTTTTACTGTTTTTCTCCTACCACCTTTGCCCATGCTTTGCTTTTCCCAGGTCATAGTGTACGGTTCGCAGACATGCCCGGGAAGTCACGGAAAAAGAAAAAGAACATGAAAGAACTGACTCCACTCCAGGCCATGATGTTACGAATGGCAGGTGAGTGTGATGGATGTATTAAGTGAAGATATGCCATTAGACTTCCAGCTAATGTTGCTTTGGTAAGCTTATTTTGTTTGCACGGTTTATATTTTATAGAGTAAATACCTTACTGTCATAGTGTAAGATCTCCTAAGAGTATAAGCTGTATTTGCTGTTTGGTTGAGTTTTAAAAATTATTTTCAGTCTAGGAGTGTGTGTGTTCTGCATGGCAGATTTGAAGTTATAGTGGCCACTTGAGGATCTGATGTACTGGATTTTTTTCTTCAAAATTTTATCTTGCTTAGCTTTTAAACTGTTGTTCAAAGGAAATAGGAACCTCTTAGTGTAAAAGAAGGGGTGAGACTGTCTATGGGCTCAGCCTGTAACCTGTAAGGATCTGTTTCTTAAAAACAGCCTTTTGCAGAATTAAGTTAATGCTTTGTTTTAGAAAGACATCCCAGTATCTTTCAAAGGCATTAGTGTTTCTTGGGGGATTATGTTTATTCTGAGGTCATGTCCCTGTCCCCTCCCCATTTCCATTCCCACCAACCATAGATCAGACAGCTACAGTTCAGGTTGGTAGTAGAAGTTTCAGCTCCCACAGGAAAGTACAAATTTTGATTGCAAAGCTCTGTCTAGAACTGTGATTCTGATTTTTTTAATTGTTTGTATTTTCATTTTCTGTTTAAAAATAAGATGTGATTAGTCTTCTTCCTTTTGAAGTAAGGTTTGGTTCTTTTTCTTTTGTTTTCATATGCTCAGTTTTCTCTTGATGTTCACAAAGGTACTAGCTGTGAACTGATTTCTTAAGTATGTCTCCATTTCCAGGTCAGGAAATTCCAGAAGAAGGGAGGGAAGTAGAGGAATATTCAGAAGAAGAGGAGGAGGAAGAGGAGGACTCAGAGTCTGAAGAGACATCACAACAGCAGCAGCAACAGCAACTCAGTGAGGAAGCTCTTGCAGAAACTGGATCATCTACTGCAACTTCCCAGGCACAACAGCAGCAACAGCCTCCACAGGCTGTTCCTCCAAGTCAGATACAGGCACCTCCTATGCCTGGGCCACCTCCACTAGGACCACCTCCGGCCCCTCCTCTGAGACCCCCAGGCCCACCCACTGGCCTTCCTCCTGGCCCTCCACCAGGTGAATACTTGACTTACTCTGGTTTGAAAGATGCAGACTTCTGGTGCTACAGACAGTGCACCAGTTTGGGAGTTTTGAAGACACAGAAAGTGTTGTGAATGAAGTACAGGAGCCCGATGTGATACTTGACTTGCTGAGACCTGTGTGATCTCTTCAATGGTCAGTCTGTTGTACAGCGCTGTGCTTTTGAGGCATTAGGCTCCTGTAGTTGTAGTCAGCTTGATGGGCATTGGCTTGTTGGCGCTAACACTGACAGGCAGCAGTGGAGCCAGTGTTGGAGTGTGAAGAACAAGGCCTGGTGCCATGTGCCTCTCCAGTGTTCTTTTGTTTGTTTGGTTGTCGTCTTCTTTGTGGTTTTATCCTGACAACCTTCCTGGAGCAAGACATGCTAAAGAGGTTTGGGAGCCACTATTTAGTTAGAGGTTTTGATGGGTTTGGGAGTTCTTGGGTTTTTTTCACTTTGTGGGTTTTGTTGTTTGTTTGTTTCACAAGCTGCAGTGTGAAAGCTTCTGCTTTTCTACCACCTGAATGTATTTCAGTCTTCTTAGGGAAGTAAATTCCTCAGATGAAACAAGTATTAAGTTTGAATTTATGTCAATATTACACTGCCTGGAGACTACTGGTAATAGGACCAATCACTAGCATCTTTTTCTATAGTGTATGGGGTCTTTTTTAGGGCAAACACTTGAGGTTTTTTAATTTAGAGAGAAACAGCAGTTTATTTTCTGTAAGTTAGTAGGTTTACCATACAGCTGAACTGGATAACAGTAACAAGCTGGTTTGTAATTAAAAAAAAAAAAGTGTATGAATCTGCAGTATATACTATGATTTTAATGTATTATTGTTAATGTACCCATATAAAATATGATTCTAAAGTTTTCTCCAAGGGGAGTCAGGGGAGAGCAAAGTTCATTCCAATATTTTCCCCGCAGTTTTATTTCTGGTATCCCCTAGAGGGAAAGCATCAAAACTGCTGCTTTCAGGAGAGGAAAGCTACTTACTACTTCTCAGGCCAGAAGGCAATCAAATGCTAGAGTCAAAAATTCTCTCACTTTTATCTGTTTAAAGTCCAACAACCTGAGCTCAGTAGCTATTCTCTGCTGTGGTTTCATTACATGGGGAAGAGCCCTTTTTAGAAGTGCGAGAAAGATGCTTTATTATTACAAAGAAACTTTCTTCTAAGTCTAAAAACTAATGCCTCTCTTTGAGTTGTTTTTTTTTCACATATTTCAGATCTCTCTAATCTGGCAGCTGGCTAGTGTTAGAACAGCTTTCAAGTTTCTATATTATTTCAAGTTTAGTATTAGCTGTTGGGATAGTTTTGGGCTTTCTTAACCATGAACTAAATTTCTCTTTGTTTGTGCACACATTTTCAGGAGCTCCTCCGTTCCTGAGACCTCCTGGCTTACCCGGACTGCGTGGGCCTCTACCTCGACTTCTACCACCAGGCCCTCCACCTGGGCGACCACCTGGCCCTCCCCCAGGCCCCCCACCAGGTCTGCCCCCAGGTCCTCCTCCACGTGGGCCGCCTCCTCGCCTTCCCCCTCCTGCCCCACCAGGTAAAGTTTTCTGTTTGCTTTGGTGCCAAGTCTCTCCCTGCTTCGCTTTCCCAGTTGTTGCTGTGATGACCAAGCCAGGAAGTATAAGCGGTTCCTAGTTTGCCTGTGTTCCTGTCTGTGGCTGTATTGTGCTGTGGTTTTTCCTATGTAATAACAACAAGTAATTCCATACTGCTGTGTGTAGGCAGTTTCAGAGTTTAAATTTTGCTGGACCGTTTCTGAATAACCCCAGGGTGCTGTAATGGATGAGTTTGACATAAGGGTGTTTTTTTTCTGCGTAGTCATACATTTCTGATTACCCTAAAATTCCAGTGGGATGGATCATCAAGAAACCTTTCTTTTCAGATTATAACTTTCAAATTTTAAAGGGAGTAATACACAGACCCCTGTAGATTTCAGAGTCTGAGGATCAGCAACATTTTCAACCCAGCATTTGGTGCAGGGTTGAAAATGTTGGGTTTTTTTTTAAGACAATGTTATTGCATCTTGTTGTGTGTGGGTTTTTTGTTTGTAGTTTTTTAATTTTTTTTTATTTTTTTTTTCTTTCTGAGCTTCTGCACTTAAGGCGCCCAAGTGTGGAGTCAACTCATGCTTTCATTTCTTCTTACAGGTATCCCTCCTCCTCGCCCAGGCATGTTACGGCCACCTCTGGTGCCTCCCCTAGGACCTGCCCCACCTGGGCTCTTCCCACCAGCTCCTATTCCAAATCCTGGGGTACTGAGTGCACCACCCAGCTTGATTCAGCGTCCCAAGGCGGATGACACCAGTGCGGCCACCATTGAGAAGAAAGCTACGGCCACTATCAGTGCCAAGCCGCAGATCACTAACCCCAAGGCAGAGATCACTCGCTTCGTGCCCACTGCCTTGCGAGTGCGTCGGGAGAATAAAGGGGCTTCAGCCGCCTCCCAGAGAAAACAGGATGATGAGCCTGCTCTTCCATTAACCAAAGCTGCCCCTAAGGCTGGATCATCTGCCCCTATCTCTGTGCAGACAAAGGATGATGTGTATGAAGCCTTCATGAAGGAAATGGAAGGTCTTCTGTGACCTGTCACAGTCCTAGCCAGCTTTCCTGCCCCTCTGAATGCAGATGAGACCACGGCAGAGGGAGGAGAAGGAAAGGTTCTCCTGCAAACAGCAAAAAGGGCTCGTGTGACAGGGAATAGTTCCCTACCCACAGGTTAACTTGCCAGTGTGCTCTAATTGGATTGCTGTAGATGAGGTGTGGCTGGGAACTTCCTTTCAGAGCTAACATGTCCCCTTGGTGGAAGGAAATGACGGCAAAGAACGTGATGTTGCTTCCCTCGAGTCCTCCGCTTCCTTGGAGAGAGAGAGAGAGAGAATGGTACTGTGGGGAATGGGGTGTGGGAGCTGGGGGTGACCATGCTTTACCTGAATCCTTGCGCATCCTGAATGGTCAGGGTAGTGGAACAGGTTTTTAAGGAGCCAGAAAAGTGTTAGCAGCATTTCATACGCATATGGTTGTCCCATTATTTTTTTCTTTTCTGTACTATTCTTTTCTGTAAATATTTTATAGTCCTGGTTTTTAGTTGCAGTGAGATTGATCAATCATCTTTCTTCCAGGGTAGTCAGGGCAGTAATTTGTTGCATATACTGTACACTGGAATTTTGCACCCCATCCCCCTTACGGTCACCTTGATGGGTTTTCATCGGCCAAGGAAACTACATTTTGTCCTGTGACAGACAATAAATGTTCAGTGTATCAAAATACTGGTTTCCTTGTGATTTGTCTAAAAACTAATGTGTAAATGGAATGATGGGAGTTTCTTTGACCATGGTGAAGTATAGAGGCATTCTGAACTTCACACACACACACGTTAAAAAAAAAAGAAGCAATAACTACATTATATTATATACTTTTCTTAAAAAAAAAAAATCTAAAGTTCTGCTATATTCTTGTTTAAGTTCCTAAACATCCCTTGCAAGCTTTATTGGTAGCTAGTAGAAAATTAAGTCCTGAAACACTACTAATAATTACAAAGCTATTTCTTTTATGTATTCTTGAAAGATTTACTTCATATCAAGCCTCAGATACCCACTGGATGCATCTTTGAAAGGCTGCCTTAAGTAAAAATTGGTAAACAATTTTTATTCTACAAGCTTATCGGGTAATTTCGCTTGTGGAGAAAACTCTGATTTCATATTCTTTGAAGTTAATGCTTTTAAGATGCAGATATTTTTAAAAAGGGACTTTCACATTTCCAGCTTAATTCTTTCTCTGTTTTGACAGAAGTATTCCTTTTAGCCTCAGTCGCTATGCTGACAGAGCCAAATATTCTGACAACTCTTACCACATGCAAGAAATAAACCTTTATTCTCATTTGAAATAGACTTGCACAAAATCTCTTGGGATCTTGTAGACAAATTGGTTTTAAGACCAGTGGGATCACTTGTGTTGGCAATGAGTTTCTCCCAAATGACCTGCTTCTTCAGAGAGAGGTAATAAATACTGCAAACATGCAGTGGTGTCTGAAATACTGAATGGGAGCATCAGACCTAATACTAATGTAGATGTCTTCATCCTGTTAAAGGAAAAAGCGAGTTAGTGTTTGAAGGATGATGCAGCATAAAAGAGATGGAGAAAACTCTCAGTTTTCCCTGTTGAAGAGCTTGTGGTGAGTGTTTTAGTGATCTTAAGGGTGAGTCCTCTAACACATCCATTTCTAGGAGAATGTATCTGGACTCACGAGGTTTTAGATTATGGGGTTTTTGTTTGGTTTTGGGTTTTTTTTAAGGAAGAGGATTTGTTACACTGTCAGTGTGAATGGGGACTTTTAGAGGGAAGAGACATTGTTGTAGTATCTCTGGCCCTTGGTTTAATAGTAGTATTGAACTTTCTTCCCAGGAAGCAGCCTGAGGAGGAGGCAAGGGACTGACTGCACCCCCCTCCCTGCCGTTCAAGGTTGAGAAACTCCCTGGCAGCCCTCTGATTACATTAGTAACCTGGCAGGAATCACTTGATTCATTCTCTACTTCAGTCTGATTTTATTTATTTATTTTTTCATGTTCCATTTGCCATAGTCTTACATAGGTGAGACACCTGTTGGGAGGGAGAGAACGCTTGCCTGTTGATGTACATATCCTCTTCAAATCATTTTTCCTCAGTCTGAATTTGCCACATGTTTCAATGGGCTGAAATAAAAGGAAATTTAATACAGAACTGTACATATCAAAGATCACTTCCTCACGCTGTCCAGGGTGAAGGGGGTGGTGGTAAAAAAGGTAGTTTCCTATAGCTGATAGATCTCTAACGTCACTTTGTGACAAATGTGTGTGGACAGGGGAGATGAGGTGTGGGAGAGAGTACTGGAATGGGCTTTGAGGCCACACTGATGACCCGGGTTTGATGATGAAAATCATCCAGGAGCTGCAAGATTTTTTTATTTTTTTTTCCTGGGAAGAGTTCAAGGCCAGATTGCCTACTGTCTTGTGTGACTCACAGGATGTGAGGCCTCCTGTGTTTTGGTTTTGGATATAACGTGAGGTTGGGAGCTGTATGGCTGGCTGGGACCGCGTAGGAACAGGCTGCATGTGGGCCTGATAATTCATCTGATTAATCAGAACGGTGGGATGTCTTCTGCTAATTTAATATAGGGGATCTTTTTTTCTTTCTTGCCTTTAATATGGTTCTAAGCGGAAAACGCACAAAGATATAAGCTCTTTCTGCCACTTTTGATAAAAGCAATGGGATTCGTGCATGCCTTGACTTCAACGCATGCACTCAGGTAAACATTAGTTCTTCATCGGCCATGCTGGACCATGGCAAAACCATCAAATCCAGTTTTGAGGACTGCTGACAACCTTTTCTCTCACAGCATCAGAAATGGTTGTAAAGCAGTTTCATTGCTAAACCGACAATACTTGCATCAGCTAAATGAACTTAGCCCTTCATGCACATGTTATCTTCAGCCTCTGGCAATGACTCTGAGTGAGCAGAATGCTTAAAAAAAGAACAGATAATGAAACATGCTTTGGCTGAACATCCATCTAATTACATAAAGTTTTGTGCTTATACTTCTGTGAAGAGAATACAGGAGAATACTCCCTAGTGTCTCTACTGTGTCTCAGTACCCTGATGCTGGTCCAAAAGGGACTGAAAAAGTATGTGAAATAGATATGTGTGTATATATATCACACTGATAATTTATATATTGAAGGAGTGTTGAATCGTTTATTTTTTAAATAAAAATTGTGTTCTTAGAAGGGAGAAAACACAATTGAAAGCTTGTGGCAAATTGAAAAACAGTCTGTGTTTCAACACAGCCTGAAGAAGCAATTCTGTATTTACCTTATGATGGCACTGGTCATGGCCACAATCCTGTAGTGTTATCTTTTCAGTAGTTGTAGAGATGTTCTTGGCTCTAGACAACTGGTAATATAAACTCAGGCCAACTGTTTCTCGTTTTTTGTACTGCGGTCATATAGAGCTTTGGGATTCTTCTCTGTAATATCACCTCCATCTTGTGGTCATGTTTTTCATCTGTGGCTCTCAGTAGTGTTCACAGAAAGAAAAATGTTCATGAGGAGGAAAAGGGCGGGGAAGGGACTGAGCCACAGAGAAGTGATGTGACTTGTCCAGTGCATCATTAAAGATTAGTGACTGCATAAAGATGGAAATAGAAAAAACAACCACCCCAAGGTAAGGTAATTTGGCATAATCCATTGAATCACACCACTGAAGAATGATACTTCCTAAATGTTGCTGATCCTTCAGAACAGGCAGCTGGTCTTAGTTACCCAGACATAAACAAGTTCTGATAGTGTGTTGTGTGTGTTATTTTGCCAGATTTGTACTCCTCCTGCCACAACTGGCATACGCTGAATAGTTTACATCAGAATTCCTATTACTGTACTCTTCTGGAAAGAAGGATGCAGTTCTTTTGATCTGAGGTGCAGAGTTCAGATGAGGTGTCCTCTTTTGGTTTTGGTTTGATTTAGGGTGGGTTCGTTGGTTGATTTGTTGTTTTTTTTGTTTTTTTTCTTTTGGTAGGCTATCATAGTGGGAATCATGTCTTTGTCTTCTGCTGAACTATGATCCTCGTATCCAGGGTAAGCAGCATACTCTGACACACACCCTACTCACTTCACTGTAATTTTGTGATGTCCATATCATAGGATCTAGGATTCATTAAGAAAAAAAGAACCACAGGTTACGAGTACAAAAGCATCAAGAAATTAGAATGGGAATAAAAAAATCACACAGAACTGGAATTTACAGAAACAAGAGAGCAGAATTCCATGCTGTGGGAGACAATGGAGGAAGAGGTTTCTCTGCAACGCCAAGATAGCAGAAGGATGGGGCTAAAAGTTCAGCGTGCTGGTGCCTTCAATACCTTAACCAAGGACAGTGTCTGCTCTTGTTCAAAATGTATGGAAGAATGAGAAAAAGATGTCAAGGAATAAAGAGGAACCATGGACAATTAGAGCAAAGGAGGAAAAATGAACAGAAACCTCTGTTGTCTATAACACAGGGCCAGACCATGCCAGATGAACAGCCTGAATCCTGAAGAAATAGGTTCAGCTTATTGGTGCAGGCAAATTTTCTCCAGTTTTAGTAGAAGTGTAACAGCCTGACTTCTAATGCTCTGTAGAACAACCTTGCAAATAGTACCCCATTAGTTTGATTACAGTAATATTTGAGTAATTTATTTCCAGAATCGGAGACATTTCCTATGTTAAATGTTCCTGCTGGTTTCTACACTCATCAGTAGCACTGGGTTGCAAAAGGAATGTTTCTATTTTGTAACAATAATAACTATTAAGAATATAATCAATAATATTAATAGTAGTATGAATAATAACACTAAAAAAAAAATAATCCTGTTCTAAATATAAGATGACTTCTAAAAGGATATTAGCAGAGGTTCCCCTCGTTCCCGGAAGGTACCTGTGCCCCTGTAGTCTCCTCAGGTAGGCGGGGACACGTTTCCCTATAAGCTGACCTTCCGGGGTCAGTGGTGCCCGAAACGAGCCACCACCGGAGCCGACGAAGCGGTGTTTGGACCTGTCCCAGGGCTGGGCGCTGTCCTCACTCCGCGACGCCGCGGCCGCCGCCGGGGAGCGCCTACCCCGCCCCTACTTCCCACCATCCCGCCTGCTGGCGGGCGGGGCAGTACGGCGGGGAATGCCGGTGGCCTGCGCCCCATTGGGTGGATTTGGATCCGCGGCGTCATTGGTTGAAGAGAGCAGAAGAGTACCACAGCCAATCAGAAAGTCCGTCGGGGCACGCGGGGAAGCTATAAAAGAGGCTGGGCGGTGGGCGTAGCGACGCGTGTTTCACGTGAGTTGGCGCGGCGTTTGCGGAAGAACCTTGGGAGACATGTCGGGCCGCGGGAAGCAGGGCGGGAAGGCGCGCGCCAAGGCCAAGTCGCGCTCGTCGCGGGCCGGGCTGCAGTTCCCCGTGGGCCGCGTGCACCGGCTGCTGCGCAAGGGCAACTACGCGGAGCGCGTGGGCGCCGGCGCGCCGGTGTACCTGGCGGCCGTGCTGGAGTACCTGACGGCCGAGATCCTGGAGCTGGCGGGCAACGCGGCCCGCGACAACAAGAAGACGCGCATCATCCCGCGCCACCTGCAGCTGGCCATCCGCAACGACGAGGAGCTCAACAAGCTGCTGGGCAAGGTGACCATCGCGCAGGGCGGGGTGCTGCCCAACATCCAGGCCGTTTTGCTGCCCAAGAAGACCGACAGCCACAAGGCGAAGAGCAAGTAAAACAAACCTGAGGAGCGTTCCCGCCTCAAAAGTGACCCAAAGGCTCTTTTTAGAGCCACCCACTTCCTCATAAAAAGAGCTGTAGATCCGTGGAAAAAAAACTTTCAACAAAAAAATCCCCAACACCCTCCCAAAACCTGTAACTGCTTTTAGTGTTTTCGGTCCTGAAAATGTTGGTTTTTTTTTTTTAATATAAGATTTAGCATTGTAAAGTAACATGTTAATTGTTTCTAAATGACACTGAAAATAACGAGGGTTATTCTGAGTGAGAGAAGCCATTTTGCTGGGGGAGAGAAAGACAAAAGTTCACTGTTGGTGCAGGAAGGAGCCTGCAGCCCCAGGAAACCTCCCCTGTACGAGTTTAGCCCTATGTGGCACTGAGAACTCCCTGACGTCTTTAGAAACAGCCCTGTCCCCTGCTAGACAACCTTTTGAGCCACAGACTGTCTTTTTTTTTTTTTTTTTCATAACAGTCATTCTGATTTACTAATTTTTAATAGTTTTCTCAGGGCTTCATCTGAGCTGCCGTGTGTTTTCTGACTGGGTTTGCAAATAATTGGGAATAACTGGACAGGTGATTTGAGTCAAAAAGGGCTGCTTCTAGTTTTGATTTTACATTACACATAGGGGCAAATGTTACTGTAAAGATGTTGAAACAAGCAAAATTAGTGGTCATAGGTAAATGCATTTTAACAATTCTCCATTTGAAAACACAAATTACTTGAATTGTAACACTATAAAATTTCAGTACCTTTGACGGTTACAATAGCAAGCGGTAACAGTTCACAGGCCTTTGGCAAAACAAAGGGCTGTAGGAAAAAATGAAAATATCAGAGAATACTTATTTTAATTCTCTGCACTCTGAAAAACAAGATTCATTTATTTCTGATTTGTTTAGGTGTGGTTTTGGTTAAGTGCAGGTGAAGCCTCTCCTCCTTTTGCTAGCAGCCAGTTGTTTCAGTATAGCAGGCACATCAGATGGATATATTGGTTTTAATATTACTTCCAATGCAGGAATCAAGTCACTGAACAGTAAAAATAAGAATACTTTGCAATCTGATTTAAAAGGGGAGCCCTATTGGATAATTTCAGTGAGTTTTATTGTGTAGAAGTACGGAAAAATCAGCTGCAGTAGTGTCTCCTTAGATAATGATGACTCAGATTTTCACCAATCAAGCTCTATCAAACTAAAAACACTGCTGAATTAGAATGTGGTTGTTCACTGATTATATGTAGTAACAAAAACCGGCTGTGTTAAGTTCTTATATCACTTAATTTATTAAGAAAATGAGTATTTCTGTAGCAGAGCAGTAGGGAACCATGTCTGCATTGTGCATACTGAGCAAGACAGTACAAGCTGCTATGCTGTGAAAAGTCACCTCCTTCTGGGGCACAAACAGCCCTTCATAGGACTTTAATCTGCTTCGTGCCTTGTTGCATAATGCACTAATTTAATTTATTTTAATTATTTGAAAGGGATAAAGTATTTTGGACAAAGAAGCTAATTTCTAATCCATATTCAGTGCTCAAGATGAGCCTGTGTTACTTCCTCCTCTTTGAAATCAATTTGTGATTAAAATACCGATTCAAATCCCTGATTTTCAGTTCAGATTAAGAGAAGACCCTTTAAAGAATAATAATTAATTATTTTGGAGATTTAGTTGCCCACGTCCCGGATTTTATTTAGAAGGAAAAACAAAAGTTTCTGTCTCCCGAGGTCTGTCCAGGTCCAGGACTCAGGGTTTATCGCCTCTTTTTTAACTCACCCTTTACCTCTTCGAAGGGAAACTTTGCCGAGGGGAACAATAGTCTTTCTTTTCCACGCCGCTGCCAACAAGGGTGGGTTCGGTGGCAGAAATTCTGATAAAAAAGGGCTTTTTTGACTCCTAAGAAACACAAAATGAGCGAGCAGAAGAGACCTTTCTGCCGTGCAGCGGGGCGGGCTCTGCAACGCACCAATCACCGCGCGGCTCCTCTCTATAAATATGAGGCCGCTGACTTGCTCCAGGCCCAGTGGTTTCCCCTGATTCGTGGACGACGGCTGCCACTATGTCGGAGACCGCGCCTGTTGCCGCTCCCGCTGTCTCTGCTCCCGGGGCGAAAGCCGCCGCTAAGAAGCCGAAGAAAGCAGCGGGCGGCTCCAAAGCCCGCAAGCCCGCGGGCCCCAGCGTCACCGAGCTGATCACCAAGGCCGTGTCCGCCTCCAAGGAGCGCAAGGGGCTCTCCCTCGCCGCGCTCAAGAAGGCGCTGGCCGCCGGCGGCTACGATGTGGAGAAGAACAACAGCCGCATCAAGCTGGGGCTCAAGAGTCTCGTCGGCAAGGGCACCCTGGTGCAGACCAAGGGCACCGGCGCCTCCGGGTCTTTCAAACTGAACAAGAAACCGGGCGAGACAAAGGAGAAAGCCACTAAGAAAAAGCCTGCAGCCAAGCCCAAGAAGCCGGCGGCCAAGAAGCCCGCCAGCGCTGCCAAGAAGCCCAAGAAAGCGGCGGCGGTGAAGAAGAGCCCTAAGAAAGCCAAGAAGCCGGCGGCCTCCGCGGCCAAGAAGGCAGCCAAGAGCCCCAAGAAAGCGGCCAAGGCAGGCCGCCCCAAAAAAGCAGCGAAGAGCCCGGCCAAGGCAAAGGCAGTGAAGCCCAAAGCTGCCAAATCCAAGGCGGCCAAGCCAAAAGCAGCCAAGGCGAAGAAGGCGGCACCCAAAAAGAAGTAAAATAACTGAAAAAGTTATATGAGTCTACTCATTTAAATAAACCCAAAGGCTCTTTTAAGAGCCACCCACATACTCTCAAAAAGAGCTGGAACACAATGTGAATCGCAGTGGCAAAACCCCAAATTTTTATAAAAGATTATTGTAGAGATTTATACTGCATTAAGTATGTTGCTGCTTTCAAAACGCTGCGTGTTCAGTACAGCCTGCATGTGAAATCCAGGCTTCCTGGGAAGTGCTTTCCTACGTGCATTTCGTGTCCCCTGCGATAGCGGGGCTTGCTCCGCCCCCTCGTACTAACCGGGCCGGACAATAGCGGCAGCCGGCGGCGGTCACAACAGCGCTGGCCCCACGGCCCAGCGAGCGCCCCTTGGCTGCGGTACCCGGGGGCGTTTTAAAAGTCCCGCGCTGGGCTGGGAATGGTCCATACCACTCACCCAGGCCCGCCCCTCTCCCCCTTTCCCCCC
>VWZK01016351.1:0-11675 GCA_013396935.1 Baryphthengus martii | reverse complement strand
AAATCCCCAAGTGGTTTACTTTAAACTTAACATGAAGAGCAAGTAAGTAGGTAAAAAGTTTTTGTCGGCAAGTGTAGGACTCGGGATTTTAGGTTTATATGCTACTATTTTTCTATGATAGTTACTTTTGGATGACAATATTTTATTGACTCTGTTCAAAATAAAGATTACCATGAGAAAAGTAGTCAAATGGTTGCCTTTGAAACAGGAGTCTGAAATAGATGTTTATGGAGGGTTCTTTCAGTGTTTTGCAGGGATGGTATCGGTGTTTCCCGCCACCATGTGACTAGCTATTTATCCATTCTTACAGTTAAATACGCATAATCCTTTATGAATAAAGTGATGGATACACACCTGTTTCACTCTAACCGAGGGTTGTTGTTTGTGCATCGTGCCTTAGTATTGAAATACAGAGAAGGACTGCAAGACCTAGGGAGAAATGAACTAAAAGTCTGATTCTGAAACCTGCAGTTGAAAATACTTAAAGCAAAGCCTCTTCCTGGAAGGTGAAGTAATGAAGTTATCTTCTGTGCATTTCAGCCATTGATTCTTCAGTGTCTAAGAAGTCCCTGGGCCAGTGATCATTAATGTCCTCATTTGCAGCAATTTCCTTCTTGTATGTTGTTCTCTGGTCACATAACTATTGGATTCTTTGCACCATAGTGGCCTGCCAGAGGAATGATGAACTCACTGGAATAGTTCATATTTTTGATAGCATAGTGGGATGCTGTTGACACAGGTTCAAACCACATTTAATAAGAGTGCATGTCCATTCAGTTTTCAGGAAAGTGCTGCATCGTTAGCATATTGGCAAAAGATTGAGAGATGTCCCATGGCATTTTTGACAGTGATCTGAATGAGGACTAATGTGGAAAAGCCTAATTTGTGGGGAATTTACCTGTAGTTTAGAGGCTACCCTATTCCCTCCAAAATTGCAGCACAGCTTAAGTACTACTAATCCTTATTTTAACAGGGCACCACAAATTTCAGTAAAACTTTTTCCTGTCTTTGGGTGTTAGGTAACGCTTTTGCCTGATGCGAAGGTTCATAGTGAATTTAGATATTTCTGGTAAAATGGTACTTTTAATGGTGACTGAATTGATAACTAAAATTTAAACATTTGTTAAAGTTCTTCTAAGCAGGTTATCTTAGACTGTCTTTGTAGGAAACAGAAATATAACAGACCTGTCAAAGAAGCAATTATTTTAATCATAAAGGATTAAAAAAAATGGTCAGATGGTTTAGCACTAAAATTGCTTACTTCTCTCCTTATGGACAAACTGGACTAGCTGGCTGAGAAGTGGATGCCAAAGTTATCATTGCCTGTAGTGTAGTGAAGTTAATCCTATAAAGTCTGTCTGCTGTAGAACAATATGTACAACTGGCTCAATGTAATTGCTTGAGTGTGGCTGATTAGCGTGAGTCAAGACACATTTAATTGTCTAAAATACCTGCATGGAGTGGAGGGACAAAGCTATGGCTTTCTGTGCTAGAAGCTAGAGACCAGAAGGAGTATCAAATGGTAGTAGATGTCAGTTTACTAGAGGAGAGTTATTATAGGCTAAAAGGTAAAAATCAGATAATATATTTGAAAGATGTAATGGATCTTGATTATATGAAGGATGTGGATTTAAGGTACAAGCTTTTAAGAAAGGTTGGTTGAAACTTTTTGATGTTAATGAATGCAATGTAGTTTTATTGCAGACATAGTTTGGCCAATGGAATTCCCACAATCTTTCCGCAGTGGAGCCGCCTGATAAAAACTCTTAGTCTTGTTGGCTACTCTTCATTATCAGATCTTCTCAAATTCATCTTTATTATTTCTTTTCAACTTCTGAAATTATCTTGCTTTATCTTTCTAGCCCTTGAGTTTATAAATTCATGAAGGCAAAAATTTGCAAATAATTTTCTGACTAAATTAAAGCCTGTCTACCTAGGATTCTTAAGTATTTGTAAATACTGCTTTATGTGTTAGCTACTAAACAATCCATCAGCTATTAGAGCTCTTAACCAGCTTAATCTTGGTTACATATAATGCACATTTCTGAACACCTAAGAATTAAAACAAGCAAGTAATATCAATAATTCTCTTACTTCTCCGAAAGGTAGACGTTATTTCAATTAAATTGTTAAGAAAAGAGTGCTTGTGCAAAAAATTTATCAAGGGAATGAAGCTGAAGTTATTGTCGTTTTAAAGTTATTTCTTTTAAACCTTTTAATGTGGTGTGGCTAGAAGTTGCTTATTATGCTGCTAGAGTATTTAGTGTTCTAAGTCCCTGTCCTGGAAGTGTTCAACCTTCTGCATTTACGAATTTTTTTCATAGTGATGAGAAATTTACAATACAGCTTCTACATGATACTATAGAATGCCTTGACTCTTAGTAGAGACATTCTCTTTCTGAATCAGTATGTATAGATTTTTCTGAGATAGTTTTACGTGTCTCTGCATATTATGCTTCTGCTTTTCTTCATAAAAATATTACCTGATTGCTGTTTTTAAAGCTGAGGAGCCTCTGTGTATTTTTTGTACATGACTATTTTCTTTGTAATTGAGAGAGGAGCATCAGCTTGTAATTGAAATAGAGAATTGTTTCAAGACTCAGTTAGATTAATCAGTGCAAAAAGCTGTGCTGTTGTCTGTATCAGGGTAGTACTAGTTGATTGACTTTTCCATTTGGAATGTTACTATAGTTTTTAACAATAGAAAATGCAATTACAGATACTGATAATGTAAAATTTCATCACTTATGAAGATTCTTTTCAGTGTATTTCTTACCATCTCCAGATGCAGGATTATGTCATTGTTAGCATGTTTTTAAAATACTTATCTAATCTGTCTTAAAATGATTAAAAGCTGTCTTTCTGGATACAATTCCCAAGTCTAAAGGATTTAACTATACATATATTTGAATTGCTTTTTTTTTTAATGCAACAAAAGTATTCATAATGCCAGTCTGTTATATTAAATATTCACCCTGTCCCAATAACTACCTCTTTTGGATGCTATCACATGAAACACTATGGAAACCTGGATTCTGTAGTTACCTGTTCTATGTGGGCTGCCCTGTCAGGCAGTATGTGTGCCCTTGCCAACCACGTACGGTACTTTTTGCTAGTCTATAGTTAGGCAATCTGGGTGGGAGCTGTGGGTACTGAGAAAGGATAGGGCTTCTCCTTTTGTTTCTTTTTTTATTTTTTTTTTTTTTTTTATGAAGCACTGCAGTCACTTAGCTTGTATTCTGCAAAAGGAGTTACAAAGTGATAGTATTGCCTAGAGTTTTAAAAATGTCTTAGAACTCTTTCAGAATCTAGGCTTTAATTTGTTTATCTTCCTGTTTTCCCTACATGCTACTACGTATTGATCTTTGTTCTTAAAGGTATTTTGTGACTTACCTGAGTTTGTTTATTTATCCCTCCTAGGAATGGGAGACTTTTACAGGTGTGATCATTGGAGATACCATAAGAAAATCAGTGAGTACACTTATTTGTGTATTTTTAAATAGAGAACATTTATTTAAATCCTGAAAAGTTAAAGTTACGTTCTTGTAATAGTGTTTAATTAATTGTGTTAATACATTAAATGTACAAATAATTTCTCACATAATAATATAAAAGCGTAAAAACTTTTTGAACATTCTGAACATGGCAATTAGTTTTCTAATTTACTTAACTTTTTGCCTTTGCTACTTTTAATTTTTTTTTTTTCTCTTACCTGGATCAAGTGTGTTGGGTTTTTTTTTTCCCAATGGTATGTTTGAAGAGGTCTTAAGCCCTCTTTTGTAACTAAAATCAGTGTTTCTGAATCGCTTTTTCTCCCATTGTCATATATGAGTTGTAGTTTTTGCATGGATTGATGAAATTGTCCACACATTTTACTGGCTTTGATGTACTTTTTTTCCCCAGTCTCTACATCTGGAGATGTATTTATGTTTTCCTAGGTGACAGAGCTAGCTTAAAAAGCTTCTGTTGCATGCCTGACTACTAAGTGTCCCTCAGTTCTGTTGAATGTGTATACTTTCTGAATAACTTTCCAGCAGAAAAGGATAGAGAAAAAAGCTGAGCTTTCCATAGTCTTATCAATTATAGTCCTTCTTTGAACCAAGTATTTTGACAAAGATTTTGAAATGCATTTTTAGGAAACACAAGCTCAGTGAGGAATCATGAGCTCAAGTCTCTGCCTCTTGTTTTGCTAATCTTCTCCTTCATTCAGGGTCAGGTTAGCTCATTTCCATCAGGCTTAGCTGCAGTTTTCATAATTCACAATTACTTTTAACCTTTAGCCTTGTTTAGATAGCTACCAGGGTATTTCATACATGCAGTGGTACAAGACAGTGTGTGAGTACCTTGGTTTTAGAACATCCATGGCACCAACTGTGTTCACATGCATGCTGGCAAAAATGGCAGATCACTTAAAACATGATGTATTACTCAGGTTTTCTTACTTAAGCAGCTGGATGCTAAAAGATCCTTGAATTCCCAGTTTCTCTAGCCGTTGAATGACTATACAGGTTTTGCATTTCAGTATGAACATAAAAGTCCCTCTTCATCCCTATGGAGTCTTTATAGTTCAATTAAGTGTTAGTGAGCTTGGTTATTGTAAAGTATTTTCTTGCTATAGATAATTTTCAAACTATGTGAGATCTTATTGTTTAATGGAATTTGACACCAGTCCTGCCTCTACCCCACCTAACATACAACCCATACATTTTGGAAAAATTGTGGACGTATGTGATTCAATGCCGTTGTAACTGGAATGTATATTGCAGACCCATCTCAAGTTTATTCCTACAGTTGCTTCCCAGTTTCCTACTTTTGTTCTTTCTCAGACTTCATAACTCATAGCTGAGATATTCTTTTGCAAGAAAGCTTTCCTTTTTTTTCTACTGAACATTTAAGATTACTCTTAATCAATGACTGAGAAATCCAAATATGTTTGCACTGTCAGACTGGTTAATGGGTACTGTAAGATTTTTTTTCTTAAAAAATTATATGGTGGATACAGAGATTCCACTGAACCTTAAGCTATGTTGCTCATCCTTGGAATTTCCTCCGTCCTCAACGTCTAAGGAGTGGAAAAATAAGGCTGTGGCCAAGCTTTACCAATGCAGAGATGTCCAGAAATGATGCTTTGCCTAGTGAATTACCCCAGAATTGCCCTGTGTATGAGGAACCATCATCTTTGTGACTGTGAATATATGCAATGGAGTATTTTTTTAAGTCAGTTGCTCGGAGTGCAGATCACCAATCATTTGGATCACTTGTTTTTAATAGAAAACTACTTGGAGTTGAAGGTGTCATAGAGATACTGTACATATTTTCAGGCTCAAGGGGTTAAGTAAATGTTAACTGACCAGTGTATCTCAATTTTAAATCACTGATAGCTTTTCTTTTGGTATGCCATTTATGAACTTAGCAAAAGACCACAGAAAGATTCCTGATGTGAATGCTATTTTTATTAAAAGCATAGGTTTCACAGTCTTATTACTAAATACAGTATTTCACAAAAAGATGTGTAACATGTGTAATGTAACTTGCTTCAATAAGGATTCGCAAAGAAGTGTTCGTGACCAGATTCCCTCTTGGATAGAACAGGACCGAGCCTGGGCAGTAGCATCTTTGAAGGTATACATCACTTGTTGGGTTGAATTGAACTTAAGAAGCTTTTGGTTTTAGCAAATAGTAATTTGGACTTGGATAGTCAAATATCTATTTGTCAGATGGAAATATTTTGTTCTTTTAAACAGTTTATTCTATCTTCCTGAAACCTGGGTTTAATATATACTCACATGAAAAAAAAAACAAACCAACAACAACAAACTAATTTCTGTTTAAATTTGTTTAATTTTTCTGAATCTTTTCATGTGCATCTCTACCCCATCAAAGAATGAATTTCAATGCATGTGAATGAACCTATCATCTCACAGATTAGAAAATACTGTAAGCCTACCCAAAGTACTTCAGTTTCTACAGATAGGAAAAAACCAAATAAACTGTTAATTGGGAGACTAGTTTTCTACTTAGCAGATTTCCATGCACATCTTTAAAGGTATTTCAGTCTGTTATTGCTCAGATCAAGTAATTTCAAACTAAGCCAGGAACAATTGCAATAATATAATGGCAAGAGGATTGTTAAGAGTTTAAACAAGCAAACAAATGTGAAGTGAGTAATCTAGCAAGTACTGATGGAAAAAGAACTTGGTCATGATTAAATGAAAGCAGTACAATTGGGTAGAGCCCAGAGTTTAAAAACAAAGAACCCTAAAGTTTAAAACCAAAAATATAGAGCAAATACAGATGCAGCATTTCCAAGGTATAGGTGAAAAATAGTTGATTTTAAAGGTACCCTTTTCTTCTTTAACTCCAAGGATAATATTGAATTATCTGATATGCACAGGCATTTACAGGTTTAGATTCATATCAGTATTTGGAAATTAATTAAAATATACAGTATCCAAATGTCTGTTCTTCTTTATTGTTAAATGTGCATTATTTGTTTTGTAGATTTCTCTGCCTGGTCTCTATCAGACACTGTCCTTTGAAGATGAAGGTCTGTGGCATACTTTTTCTCAGAGCTCTGTGTGTGAACAAGACTTTCCATCTACTATTGTAAAAAGAATTTCCTTATTTCAGCAGGTAATCTTTTCGTATTAAATTATTTAAAAATAATTATGGGTTCGGCATTGAAAGTACATCTTGGGAATTTAGGCTTCCGGCCTAGTTGAATTATAAGCAGTGACAGCATCTACATTGTCTTACAGCTTAACTAGTATATTTAGAATAAGGATTTTTTTTTTTTCTGTAATACATAGTTCTCTATTGTCTGAGTCTTTTTATTTTTTGTGTTGGCTTACTGACTGCCACTGAGCATACCCTTTAAGGCAGCAAGCTCTTTATTAATATTCACAGAATTAATTTTATGAATAGGTATTAAAATTCTTTCATGGTTGCTTTGTTACTGCAGAATTTGTCAGCTTGTTGAGCATCATTAATTTAGTTCATCATTAAATGTGCAAACATTTGACTGAAAACCACAAAACACGACTGCTTTTTAGAACAGTAGCCATGAAATACTACTCTTCTGAAAGCTTAGTGATTAAAGAACTAACCAAGAATGTTGGAGAGGCGAGTTTCTTCCTCCACCCAGAGATCCTTCTCCTCTGGAAGAGAAAAATGTCATCCCTCTTTTGTTTATGGAAGAAAGGAGTCATTACTTATTTTCAAATAGTTTTGAAGTCAATTCATATAAAATGAAGGCCTATCGAAAGAAAGGATGGATTATAAGACAGTGGAGTTTCGTGAAGATTGGCTCTTAGGGGCTCTTTATTTGGAGTTTTTACAGAGGAGGAGAATTTCTAAAATAGCATGCACAGAATATAGGAGCAAATCATTTTGGAAAGGAATTTTTCTGAGTCATGTTTGATTTGATGAAATACAGAAGAGAAATTCTCATGTGTGCAATACGTTGTCATAAAAATTCTGCATTTATAAGAAAACAAATCCAGAATGATAATCATATTCTGCATCTAGTTCCTTGCATAGAAGGTATTAACAGTGTTTCTGTTGATGAAATATACTGGAACTAGTTGGTTACATTTATATGCCACTCAGAATTGCTTCTTTCAAACTGTACGTTGAATTTAAAAATAGTGCAGTAGCTCTCATTGATAGTAGTATATCTCATTGTATGGTATATAGTAGTATAATCTCATTGATAAGTAGTACTTTCTTAAAAATTTAATGAAGTTAAATTTTCCCTCCAAATCTAGCAATAAATATTCCAGACTTGGTAACTGTAATGTGATGGTAGGTTCAGAATTATAGTTTACAGGTCTGCAAGTAAGAGGGTAGGAGAAGGTATGGTGATTTGAAGAAGTCATTTCTACTGCAGTTACCTGCACTGAACATTAGTAGGAAGTTGAAAAAGGGGTAGCTCGTAGGGAAACTACTAATTTAATTTGTATCTAAATTGATTAGTTGTTCGTGTTCTGTAGTATTTTAAAGAACAGTAAAAGCATCTGCAGAACTAGGACTGATAGCCAGAATGTCTCAGAAAAAGAAGTTAGATGTAAAATTCTAAAGATGTGCTTAAAGAAAGGAAATTATTTCAAAACTGATTATTTTACTGTATTACTGCACTGAAATCAGAAACATTAGTGTTCCTGTTAGGATGCTACTACCTAAATGAATGTGTAGAATTTAGATTACCAGTGTACAGCTAGGTTTGTTTTCTGTCATTCCACATAGCTACCTTTTTTCTAAAACATTGTAGAAAATGTTCCGGCTTACAAATAGTCATTAGATGCAGGTCTGTCTTCTGATTATATTAATAAAACAAGCTGCTCACAAATGAACAATTACATTAGATTATCTAGGAAAGGAATGATCAGATAACTCTGATTCAGGGAAATAAACTCTCTAAAGAGAAGTTTAACGAATTTGGACAGAAGAGTCTTGCTTTTTAAATTGTCACAAGATACTTTGAAAAATTCATCTCCCCTTAATATATTTTATTTGAAGGTACTTGTGGTTCAGGCTGTCCGACCAGACAGGCTACAGAGTGCCATGGCTTTTTTTGCATGTAAAACCCTAGGTAAGTTAATTTTTCACTAGTTGTACTTCCACATGACTATTGAACTTTTTTTTTTTGTTCTATGTTTCTCATATAGTTCTTACGGATTCTCTAAGTTTTAGGATTTGAAAACATGTAAATGGGTTTACTGATTTTGTTCTTGTAAAGCGTTGTAAAGAAGTGTTTTTAAAATAATTTGGTTTATGTTGCTTAGTGATTTTAAAATACAATAAAAGATCTGTCAGAATTTTTTAAAGAATTCTTGAACAGTGGAGTAGTTAAGAAGAAGCGATAGCTGGTTTTCTGTATATTTTATAGCATTTTCCTTAAGACACAAATCTTCCAAAAAAGATTATTTCATTTAATTTTATTTACCATTTAAAAAAAAAAAAAAGGTTTGTAAATTGGATCTCAAAAGATTGATTTCATAGTATCGATTCAATACTATGATTGTGTATTTGTTCTACTGTCTGCTTCCTTGCTGAGGTCTGTTGTATCCAAAGTTTGGGACTGATGTTCCAAATAATCATAATACTGTGATACAGCACACCAAAGCTTTCCTTCAACTTTTAGCAGTTAAGGACAATAAACATATGGAAGATTAATTATGAGCGTCTCACTGAGGTGAGCAGTGTAGTTTCAAAAGTCACTCTGCATTACATAGGGACAAGGAAGAATTTCTTGGTTTAGTGTCAGGACAGCAGTGAGATTAACAGAAGAGAGAGAACCTAGTTTGTGAAGACCTTAAATATAAGTTGCAAAGGCTGTTTTTATTGTGGTAGAAAATGAACAGGAAAATTTTACTAATAGACAACCAAGGTAATATGGCTGGACTTAGATTTACTTGTGAAGATCTGCAGTTTGAATGGTCTTGAGATGGGTGATTTTGCATGATAATGCAATAGATGAGTTACATATGAAAACCCATGACTGTGGTAGTTTTCGTGACGTATGTGTCAGTGCTTGTAAGAGTAGGTATAGGTTTGGGCCTCCAGTTCTTACATTTTAAATCACATTTCTGTGTTTATCTTAATATTATGCTCTGTCTATGGACATTATTTGTAAGTTAGAATTGGTTCTGTGTCTGCCACCAAGGCCAGTATTTTCGGGAGTAAGGTTAGCTTGCTCTGTCAAACATTTATTGCTAGATAGAGAGGGTACTTTCAGCATGGTGAGTGTACAGATCCCGTGCTGACAGTGTCCTAGCCTCTTGGAATCCAATGACAAATGTAATCTTCAGTACATGTGGCTCAAAGCCCAGCCGAGACTGAATTCAATGTAAGGTCATTCACCCACTTACTGTCTTCCAAATCTTAATGTGTTACATACATTGGTTAGGTCTATCTTGATACTAGTTCTTTGGAGGTATTCCATAAGGGAATGTTTTTTGATGAATGAAACCACAACCTCACTGAGCAAGGCAGAATACCACTTACTCCATCTGTAGGCAGTTTCATCCACAGATTTTTCATGCATATGTCAATGACATTTTATTTTGACATCATTTCATAAATCGCAACTAGCGCTTTCTAACTAATAGAAGAGGTCACGCTTGTATGAGTATTTTTTTTTCATATTTTTTTCTACCATGTCTTTTTCTGAGTCCTTGCCCTGAAACTTCTTAAACAAACAGTTTCACTTAGTTCAAATGGGAGGTGATAAGTTTCCAGTTTCCTTTGGCTGTTTTTCTGTGAGAAAAATGAGTTTTGAAAGAACTCTCACAGCCTACAAGAAAGCTTTCCACATCTCTTTTATGCAGATATGTTATTTTTCCCTTTTTTTTTTTTTCATCTTTTACATAAATTTTGGAGTTTATGGATGAATATTTTGTGGGCACCCAAAGTATGGTTTATTTCGTTATTTTACATGCTATACTGCAACACCATGCTGGCAAATTCATACTGGCAGTATACTCCCAAATCATTCTGTGTCGTTCATTGAGTTGTTTTTTTTTTCCTATCTGCATTAACTTTTTTTTTTTTTGAGTCTGGCTACATCAGAAATAGTATTTAAAGAGGCCTAATTTTAATTATCTGCATTTCCATATTCTTCAGAAAAGCAGTAGAGATACACAGAAAGAAAATCAGTGAAGGCTAAACACGTTTGTATTTTATTCTCACAGACCATTTTCTGTAAAGTAGACCAGAGCTCTCATAGTTGCATTGCATCTAGGGCAAAATAAAATTACGTGCCAATAAAACAAAACAAAACATCAAACCTCTCCTGCTTTTTGTGTTGGAATTACTAATGCTTCTTATACACTTATCGATATTTTTTTACATTATTTCTCTGTGTACAGATCACCAACAGAAAGAATTTTAACAAGCACTTTGAGTCCAAGTTCCAGATGCTGTAAATTAGTTTAATTGTATTGACTTTAGCGTAGAAGTTTTGTGAAAATTTGTTCATTGATTTTATGAAAACTTCATTGGTTTATAATAAATGTGAAGTTTGTATCCTATGCTAAACTTTGTATTCATATGTTAGGTCATCAGAGTGGAATATGGAAGCAGAAAAGTATGCCACGAATTCCCATTCTGACTGCATAGTTGTTATCTGCAATATAAGTTCTTATTGATGTAGCCTGAAAACACTGCATTTCTGTTTTTTCAGTTCTCTAAACGTAATCCTGGCTATGATGGCCAGGAATGGACAGGGCTGTGTTCTAGTTTTTCTGCATTTGACTTCTGTTAAACTTCCTTTAAAACGAAAAGCACCTTGCGCATAGCTATGCTTTTTCTAAACATTGTGTCTGATTTTTTTTATTTTTTTTTTATGAATGTTTTATGAAAGAAGCCTTACACTATTAATTTTCTAAATGATGCATCTCAGGAGTGCTATCTGGCTGGGCAGTTAGTTACAATTACATTCCTGTTAAGTTAGCAATATTACCGTAAATAGCATATTATAATAAATTTGAGGTGTACACACATTTGTTGATTGCCAATCATAGCTTTTTATTAAATGTTAATGCAAAGTCACAGTGTTAATTAGTGGCCAGAAAGATCTCCATGGGTGTTTTTTTGTGTCTTTGCTGCCTTTTGGCTTTAATAGATATTTTTAGTGCTCTGTCTTTCATAGGATTTGAAACAGCAGTGAAGATTTT
>VWZK01016349.1:146333-163445 GCA_013396935.1 Baryphthengus martii | reverse complement strand
CGGCGGTTGGGGTCCACGTTGATCCAGTTGTTTGCAATCCACTTCGTGCCCTGGGTCACCAGGCAGCCCCCGTGCAGAGCAAAGTCGTCCAGTTCCCCCACCCAGCCTGCGGAGCAGAAGCCCTGTTAGGAGGTGGCGAGGAGTCCTGCAGCACAGGCAGGCACAGCTGGGAGTGCACAGGGAGGCAGGGCCAGTGAACGCTGACAGCAGCTCTCCTGCCCACAGCACCTGCTTGGATTTTAGCTCAGATACATCTTATGGAAGTCCGCTCTGTCTTAATGCTACCCCACCCTAGCACCCACGAGCAGTTCACCAGGGCAAAATGCTTGTTCCCTCCATGTCTCCACTCAGCATAAGGGGCTCTCGTGTTCTCTGCCACAGCTGCTGTTTTTCTCAACTCTTCCCAAAACGGGAGGCTGGCGTGGTAGAGATGGATGCTGCTGCTAGAAGCTCTTGGAGGTCAGAGGCTCATGGCCATATTAGAGATTGCATTTCAGCAGTTCTAAATGACCCTCTCTTTACAGGGCTCCCATGGTTTCTCTATGGCAGACTTACATCAACAGCCACCTTCCATTTAGGAATAATTTGCTCATAAAAATAGGGCTGTTCTTACAGGAAAGTGATATTATCGGGGCTCTTCTTACACGTCTTGATATTATCATCCAACAGCCCAAATGCTGGTCTTTTGATCTCTGTGGATTTTCTAGAGATGGAAATATGGGCTACTCCCAGGGGGCAGGGGATGTCATACTCCTTCCTCCCACCACTGATCAAAATCTGCCATCAAAACACTCTGGCACCACTCACCAGCAGCCTGGAAGATTCATGTCAATCCCCTTGCCTGGCTGTCAGGGAAAATTGAGCCATGCTTCATGAGAAAAACAGCCCCAAGGCCACATATCATCAGGCTGTGGTTGAGCTATAAAGCAGGAGTGGGCCCCAAGCACGGCAGAGCCTTGTGCGGGGTGGACCATGCCTCCCTGTGCTGCAGAGCTGACGGCCGTGCCTTTGTCTGCCTCCCCTCCCCACCCCTTTGGGCAACACCACATCAGTGAAACATTTTGAATTGCAGACCAAGTTCCAGCAGGAGTTTCAGCTCACACAGCAGGATGGGAGGCAGCTGGCGATGGCTAGCGCAGCCAAGGTCTTTGTTTGCTAGCTAGTCCTGTCCCCCAAAGACATCAGGAGCCACTGACCTACTGCCTGTAAACAAAGGCCTTTCAGAGCGAGGAAGCTCCTACCCAGCTGGTGACAAGTTGACTCTACAGTTCCCACTAGCAGGCAGCTACCACCCTTTGGCTCTCTTCTGAGCTCACAGCCACCACAAGAAGATGGCTGTCACCTCCTGCAGCCCTACCCCTCCCAAGAGCTGAGTCTTGAAAGGAGCCCGTACCTTCTCCGTCTGACAGGTAGTTGTACCAAAAGACAGCCGTGCCTTGCTGAGGTTTCACTCGCAAGTTGCCCTTGTCGCAGTTTTTCCGAGTATCTCTCAGGTCGATATCGTTCTGGATCAAACACTGGCAAAAAAACAGAGAATGTGTTGCAAACAGGGCTGGAATGAAGTGCATGCACTGGGTGCTCTGCTGCCAGACATCATCCTGCCCATTGCCTGAAGGCCCCAGAAGGAAAGCACAGGGCTGACGCTGGGAAGGACAGGGCTTCCACAACCCACCCGGAGCAGCCAGCTTCAGTCCCCTGGAGGTCTATAACCTGTTTCTGAGCAGTCGCCCATTCTTTAACACACTGCCTGACAGGAGCACAACGTACCTGCCGAGACTAAGTCCGAGGAAACCTGTCCAGGAGGAAGTGAGCAGGACCCGCGTTACGGCAGCAAGGCAAACAGCCTGCCCCTCACACCTCTGAGTGGGGAGAGCTGCAGCTGCAAAAGCCCTGTGCCTCCTCCCTTGGCCTCAGATGGAAAAGAGCACAGCTTCCCCATGCCCTAGCTATGAAGGCTAATGTCCACCAACCTCACACACTGGACCCCTTCCGCAGCCACAGCGAATAAAGACATTCAAAGAGGGACTCAAAATCCCCAGAGGTAGGTGAGATTAATTTACCATCTCTTCATACGTCCTGTTATCAGCTATAGGAAAGACAGTTTCGCCTCCCCCGGTCACATTGTTCAGGTAGAACAGCACCGTCACATACCTGCAAGACAGAGCGGCTGTCAGGGGACACAACCACAGCAGGAGGAAACATCCAGGCTGTCTGTACCCTGCCCCTCTGCCATGCATGTGGTAGATCTTCCAAGACATCACAAGATATACAATTTATATCATCAGCCTTTCTCTAGAACAAGGACAACACAGAAAATCGTCTCCCAGTGAGGGTACGTTTCTAGCGTCTCATGGGGATGGGCCAGCAGCTCTGCAGAACCACTCCACCCTCCTCGTGTGGACCCACAGGATTTATCCACCTCACCTTTCAAACCCCTTTATGCCAGTGATCTCCAGAGCTGGTCTGCGAGCCCACAACCTGAGCACAGAGTCCCACATGAGGTGAGGTGAAATGGCTCTCCACACCCCTTCTCTAACACTTTCCAGATTGTGCCAAGGCAGACCTTACCGGCAGGAGGTCTCAAAGGGAGCGCTTTCATTGGCGACCAGTTTTGTGTGGCTGCAGGCAGTCTCGGGGAAGACGGGGCCACTGTCCATGTGGGCATGGTAGTGCCCTCCTTGGTCATACCGCACAACCTGGAGGGGCTCGCTGTGCTCCACAATCTCAGGGGGCAAGCGAGTCAGGCGCATTACCCTGGGGAAGAGGAGAGCAGAGCAGGTGAGGGGAAAGCACCAGCAACCCGGTTGGCCACTACTCCCAAGCAGTATCCAGAGAAAGATAACCCCTTCCCCAACAGACCGAAGAGATGGAGAGGCTGCAGCAAGCATGCCAAGAGATAACTAGGTCCTTACGGATCTAGGACCGTCAGCATTGCTCAGAAAGTCCTCGTCAAGGTTAACAAAAAAACCCAAAACCGAAGGGTGTGTCTCCAGCAGGACTGCTCTCAGGAAGACTTTGCTTGCTCAGCAAGATCCTTTCTGTGTGTCCTTTCCCTGGAGCCTTCATGTGCCTTCTTATCGCTTCTCTGGACTCCTGCACACCACCTACAGACTTCGGGGACAGTTAGCAAAGCACAAGGTCCCTGCTGAGAGTGAACAAGAGACTAGCTCTAGGAATATTCTTGTCACCTAACTCACCTTTCCCTGTTGCCTTTTCAGCAGCCTCCCCCCAGGGCAGAGGGGCACTGGAAGTGATCAAGGAGACCGGAGCCCTCCTGCTCTGGGATTTTTCCGCTGCTACATCTGAGATCATCCCCAAGGCAAGCAGGTCCGTCTTGAGACCTGCCAAAGAACACTCAGAGCTCTGAGAATCTGGACTGGTGAAGCCCTCAGGGCAGGTGCATGGGGAACGTGGCACCCAGGCAGGATAGCAAAGCCCCTCCAGGCACCGCGTGGTCCCAGGGAGGACTAACAGCCTCCTTCAGCACTATGTCTTCACATCCTTGTAACAGTGGCCAGCTGAAGAGCGTAAAAGCAGTTTGCTGATGCCTGTGTGCGCGAGTTAGCTGGCACAGAGAAGGTGGCAGCCACAGTCTGCTCTAACCAAGGCAATATGCGACCCCGTTCTCCTGCTGGAATGCACTGAAGAAAAGGAGTGGCCAACAGCCGTTTTCAAGCCTTGGGACAGATTTTACCCACCCATGTTCTGGGTGAGGACCAGTGCCACAAGAACAAGAGAGTCTCCAGCCAATTATCTGAAACTCACCACGGCTAAGAAATTTGGCCTGCGTGCTGGGTTTTAGTGCTTCCCAGTACCAAATCTGAGATGAAGAGAAGGGTAAGACGTTCTCACATCTGCCATGAGCTGCCCTGTGATATGTGAGCTTGGAGGATCAAACTAAGTCGGCTTACTTGAGGTGAAGTCGTGCTTGTTAAAAAGTCAGCTCTGAACAGCTAAGACAGATTTCAGTGAAATGCATGAGTAACTAAAGCAAATGACAGTAACTGCTGGCACCGAGACAGCATTGGAAATGGGCAGTTTCTCCCAGTAAGTTCATTTACTAATTACAATGAATTACTTCATATAATGCCAAGTCTTGGTTTTACAGGGCTGTTCCCAAAAGTGAATGGAGATGCTGAAAGGTTTGATTTTTCTTTTTCCTTTTTCCACAGGACAATACAAATTCTTGCTCTAATGAAAACCTCCACTCCCCATTTCATGTCTGTGTTCACTGCTCTTTACACTTCAAAGACTTTCACACAATTAGTAAGTGTGAATATTAGCGAGTCTGTCACTGCCTCTCCCAGCACAGGTGGTCCTTGTGCCTTCACAAACCCAACCGCCACTTGGCCCTTACCTTTGCCGTATGGCTCTCATGACCTGGTGTGCCCCCTCTCCCTGGTACAGCCAGGTGTGCTGGCTGTTGCGCACCAAGTCGCTCATCTTCACTTTCTGGCTTCCCATGTACTTGTGGAAGTCACGGATATTCAATTGTTTGAACTCCTCCAAACTCAGCACACCTACGGGAAGAGAGGAAAAGCCGGCTGACTCTGATGCAGGTGATAGGTCTTGGTGTCCTGTACTCAGAGAAAACACCAGCTGAGGGCACTGCAGAAATTGCCTTCCTCAAACAAACCCCACTCAGGGTCCATCACTATGGGCTGCACCCTGTTCGCACAGGATTAAGGCCTCAGCAATGCTCTCGCCTTTAGCAGAGGGCATCCAGCAGCCTGCAAAAATGAACCATTAGCTGCCGTGCAGGGTCAGAACGGGGACGGGCAAAATACCATTCTGAACTTTAAAAAGCTCCCAAAACACAAAAACCAACCCATCAAAAGAGACAAATAGCCACTGTAGCTCTAACATACACCATGCCACAGCTAAAAAGCTGTGATGTCCTGTGGCTTGTTACTATTTATTTATTTACTATTTATATATAGTATATATTAACATATACTATATATAATATATAGTATATATACTATATATAATAGTATATACTAAATATACTATTTATTTAAACAGACACACTTAAGAGCAGAGTGGGACACCTCAGACTGCGTTTTCTACAAAACTTTGCACGGTAATTTAAAAAAGCCAAATTCAAAACAAGGGGTACATCCTTCTGTCTTTGTGTAATTGCAAAACATGAGTGAGAAACACAACAGAGTATGATCTTGCGTAAGTAGAAATAACAGAAAGATGGTTTCTACCAAAACAGGTATTTCTTGTTTGCACTCAACCGGACTCGGCAAGGGATGGACTTTTGCCTTTGTTGGCTTCAGAAAAATCATCATATTTGTTGTTTCCCCTTTCCAGAGAAGAAGGGGAGCCCTGCACTGAGGATCAGGTCCCAGGGACCAGAGCGTGCAGAGCGCTGCAGTGTGCTGCTGGTGGAGCAATCCCAGAGCCGCTCCCTGGTCACGCACCACCCTCCGGCAGGAGGAAGGACCAGTCACCAGGGTCAGCCTGGGACAGTCGTGACCAAATTATCCACACCATTATTATTTCTACTGTCAACCTGTCCCCACTTCCCCTTACTCCATGTGGTCTTTAATGACGCAGTACCACATCCAGGTTGTGACCTGGTCTCTCAGCGTCACATACTAATCGAACAACAGAGGGAAGCAGCTCTCTGGAAGCAAGGTCCTGCCAAGAGCACTTTAACAGGACCTTTCGTTTGTTAATATCCGGAAAAGCCACTGAGGACTCAGTCATACACTCCAACCCCTGCCAAGAACGCCACCAGCCCGGAGGAGCAGGGATGGGATGCCCTCCGGATATTTAGGCATTCACATGGGTGCTGCATCAACTCCAAACCAGCTCCTCCTGGACAGCTCTCAATGCCAGGTCACTGGAAGAGAGCGTGCAGAGCCTGTGCGCTCACTTAATTTGATTAGGAAATGGAGAGTTGCTTAATTGAGGCCACTCTAATTAGAGTAGCAGAGGTTAGTGTGCATGTCCGGACTGGCAGGAGCCTTGAGAGACTGGGGGCAGGAGGAGCAGAAGTGGCCTCATGGAATACAGAGAGTTTTCAGTGGCAGAAAGGGGGATTGGCAACAGTGGCTGACCAACACGATCACCCCCAGCTTCACTTATTCTGCCCACCCCTCCCAGTGATGCAGGGCTCCCAGTCTGCTGCAGAAGTTTTCCTGAAAACAGAGGGTGAGTGGAGGGTGCACTTTAACACCTGCAGCTCAAGTAACGAGAGCTACGTAGTCAGAGCCAGAGCGGTCTCTCTGACAACAGGAGCAGAAGCGCACCCTGAAGGTCTTGTTACAGCAGGGCACAAATCAAGGCAGGTCTGACAGTGGAGAGGAAGTGCAGAGTTGTGTTTCGGTCCTGCTTCTTCTGCAAGATCCAAGACCAGGCAGTGGAACTCCTGCCCTGCTAGGCTGGTGATGAAGGGACAGGAGTGCTACGATGAAAGGTTTACACTGATTTTACTTTTCTGCAAAGGTCTCTAAGGGAGCGTTATTTTCCTTTGAAAAGCAGTCTTGGGCAGGGACACAGCTCTTGCTCTGCTCCACATGGCTGTGCAAGGCATCCAGCATGCTAAGGGTGAAGGGATTCCCATGGATCTGCTCTTACCATTCCCATCAGGATCAGCCTTGACTGCAGTGTACATCTCCCGGATGTTTTCAGGGGTCATCCACCTGCCGTTCCCAAGCCGGGTGTGGGTCAACACCTGAAATTCATAAATGGATCAACACTGGGCAGTGGTTTCTTGTACTGCCAAAACTCTACATGTTCTGTGCTTGAGGGCTGGCGGGCTCTCCTCTGCAGCACATCGGCTAGCCAGGCGTCAGCACATCTCTGCAGAGAGAAGACTGCAATGAGAATCATCTGGCAGCCACACACAGCATCTGGCTGACGAGTGCTGTTATTTCCGGTTTAGATCACGGCAAATGACTGCTGGGACTCGGTTAACCAGTCCTGAGTGGAGGGGACACAGCTCTTTCTCTTGAATGGCAAGTACAGCTATTGCTGACAAAAGTGAATGCTTTCACTTGTCCAAGATAAAGGCTTGGAATAAGACACTTTCTTTCCATGTGGACAGGGAGATGCAGTATCCTGGAGCGCTCCCAGCAGGCTCTGACCTCCAGAGAAAGGAGCCTGGCCCTGGGTTGTCACTGGTGCAGGTCCTCATAATACTAGTCACTTGCTGCCCACAGGACAGCACGCGCCCCCAGCCCCACCTGAAATGGGAGCCTCGAACCACCAGTGCCTGTCCTGATGCACCCTGCCAAACAGGGCAAGGGTGCTGAAGAGTGGTGGACAAGGTGCTCATGATCGCCCTCTGGGCTTATTAATAGAGGTGGTTTTGCTGGAGTCCTGTCAATTATCACAGTCAGCTCCCCACAGGCTGCACAAATCAGTGTCTACTCCACAAACTCACTTTCCCGGGACACCCAGCAAGAGGAAGCCCACAGCACAAGGAACATTTTACCCAGCAAACTGAAAAACACACATCTCCTGCCAAGGACCGTTGCTGCCTCCCAATAACATGATTACTGCTGCACATTTCCCCAGAAATTCCCATGCTGAAGGCCAGCACAAGCCTTGCTACATAAAATGAAGCAAATACTGACTGGTATATGCTGGGGCCTGGCCCTACCCAAGCACATGAGTAATCAAGAGACCATCTGAGGAGAGGACCTGCCAGAGGGTCCCCCAGCAAACCTTCCCCAGTCTGTCCCATGCTCTACCTCTCTGAGCTGCAGCTGCCCATCCTGATTATGGTCCAGCAGATTGAAAATGTCCATCTGGCTGATTTCTATCATTTCCATGGCTTCCTCATAGTCTTCCGTTGGTAGGATCTGGCTCTTCTGGAGCCCCTTCAGCTGTGCCAGGTGGATGATGAGTTTGCACTCCTCCTCTGTCAGGAAGTCAGGAATTTCTGCAGCAAAAGTATGAGCAGCAACAGAGACTGAGGAGCTGTTACAGTGGGACCCAATACTGATGCCAGGCCAATTAAGAGGGAAAAAAAAAAAAAAGAAAAAAAAAAAAAGAGAGGTGGGGGAAAATTTAGAAACTGCCTCAGTTTGCGACATTCTAACACATCCACCCTTTTACCCTCTCAAAAGAGCACACAGCACACACCTGAGCTGCTGGAGGCAGATATTTTTACAGCAGCAGTTCTTAAGTGTTTGGATCAAGGGGTCAAGCCCTTAAACTCTCTGGCAGATACCACAATGGACAAAGGAGTGAACAAACATGTGCATATCACTGCGTATTATCACTTCAAAGGTGACATGTGGATCACAGTCTGGGAACCGCTGCTCTACAGGAAGGGAGGCCAACACTCTTTAGGGTGGGCAGCGCTGGTGGCCAGGGTTTCAGGCTTCCTTGTTCTCACGTGGAGAGGGCGGCACTTTGCACAAAACCCAAATGCCTTTCAGGGGAACCTGGCACAGTGCTCTGCTGTGAAACTCAAACTGCAAGGAGACAATTTCCAAACTTATTCCAAACTTATTCCCACTCATTTCCTTGATCCTCCAATAAAAAAGGTCTTCAAATGCAATATTAAGGGGGAAGCTGCTGCATATGGTGGATGCCACACTCCATACCCAGGTGGCATCCTGGTATCACGTGCTTTCCTTTGCAGCACGACGCCAGCAGCAATCAGGAAATACCAGGATCCCAAGTAAATTTAATTGCAGAAAAATCCACCGATGACTATGAGGCCAAGAGACTTCTCACTCCATGGTGCACTTGGGCAGCCACTTGCAAAGCACTGGTGAGATCCCATTCCCCAGCATGGTTACACTGCGGCCCCGCAGATTGAGAAGATCCTTCTGGTTGATATCTGTCATTTCTGTGGGGATCTTGTTACCAGCTACTGAGACATGTAAAGAGGGAAAGAAAAACCCCCAAGGTAGGTCAGGTGTCAGTGCTTCTAGGCCCAAGGTGCTGCTCTCCAAGTTGCAGCCCCCAAGAGCATCTGCAGGTATTTAACAAGGACGCTTTATACGTCACTACAGCAACAATCCTCAGGGGAAAAAAAAAAAGTTCATTACTTTCATGACCTTAAATCAACTCTATTAGCTCAAACTGTCAATAAGCAGCTGGCTTCTTGCTCAGTACCGACCAGAACTAGCCCTGTAGAAAATGAGATGTTCCTGGGAAGCTCCAGAAACACAATGCAAACGGCTGTATCCATAACACTCCGAGGAAACAATTTCCGGCACAACCAGCGCAGGGTCCTTGTGCCAGAGGATGCTTCAGAGCTGGAGCTTCTGCTGACCGCTTTGAACCTCGTGGCACGGCACCAGGTCCGAATGAACCCTGTGTGCTGGCAAGCAACGCCCCCAGTATTTCCAGTTTCCCAAACTGGGCTACAATAATGACGGCTTCTGGAATCTTAATTACGTGCTGGAGGAAGGACAATCCCTCTCTTCAGCGGTAGTAACGGGATTTCGTAACGAAGTAAAAAAATCTGTTAACCGGAAGGCGTTCTCTGTCACACAGGTTGCAAGGTGAGGGGGTTTCCAGTTAAGCACTGCCAATCCTATTTGCAAACAACCTGGCTCCACAGCTGCAAATTAGTTCCTCTCTACCCTCAGCTCTCTGAAACAGTTAACTTCTGGCTGTGAGACCATCCTATCTCCCTGCCTGCTCAACAATAGATCCAGCTAAACAAATGCCTCCTAATTGACTTTGAGCAACACTTGATTGCTTTTACAAAAAACAAAAGAGAGGAAAACATTGGGGTTTATGAAATAATGACTAATCCTGGAGCAAGAGAAAGGGGATGGGTTGGAGCACTGGTGTCAAACAGAGATTCAATCTTGGCTGAAAGAGCCCCAAGACACATGGGCCAAGTCATTCATCCCTCCCCAACTGCCCTCATTTCCACACCTGCTGATCTAAGCCAAACCCCTGCTAAAATCCAAACAATCGGGGCCGCTGGCAAACAAAAATTGGAGCATTGTCTTCCCCATGAGGGCTCTGAAAGGGCCGCACTTAATGAGGATGGATTGACAGAGAGGTGGCTTGTAGGCTATAAAAGCCATCCCACAGTTGGAGCAGCTCAGTCCAGCGTGCGCTGCCTGTTTGCCAGCTCCCAGCTCACTCCAAGCATGGCCACGGCTCACCGCAGGCACCCCTCAAGGTCAGGTGGCCCATGGCTGATGGGTCTCCTGGCGCGCTTGCTGCTCTGGGGCTCTCCAGGAACCTGGGCGAGCTACCTGAGGAGATCCTCCAGCTGCACACCCATTCCACACCGCATGGCCTTGTGCTACAATATCGGCTACTCCGAGATGAGGATTCCCAACCTGCTGGAGCACGAGACCATGACCGAAGTGATCCAGCAGTCTTCCAGCTGGCTGCCCTTGCTGGCCAGGGAGTGCCACCCAGATGCTAGGATTTTCCTCTGCTCCCTCTTTGCACCAATCTGCTTGGACAGGTAAGATGTTTTAACAAGTTATTTCAGCTGTAGCAAGTAACACTCTCCGAGAGCAACTGCATTTGGCTTCTGAGAGAACGTGTGCGAGGCGATCAGCCGTGCTGGCCCTCTCGGCAAGGGGCACTTGGATTACACAGCAGGGACCTTCTCTCTGAAAGCGAACCACGAGCATTTAAGCTCAAAGGAGAAGAAACATTTTGTTCCCTCCTCTATTTTCTTCTGCTCTCCCACCCCAGGCACTGCTGCTGTCTCTCCCAGCTCCCCCCTCGCACACTGCAATAGCTACTGGCACCCACTGGCTTCACCTCCCACCTCCCCTGCAGCTCCCCAGCTCCAGTCCTGAACACATAGGTGGTTTTTCAGCGCAGCAGTGCCAACAGCAGAGAGAAATCCTTAGGTCTGAAGTGCAGCCATCAAAGCACAGAGCTGTTAAGGAGACTGGGTATCTAATTAGGCACCTGCAAAGGTACACGGCCTTTGCACAACTAGAGAAGACTCCCAGCTGGGGAAAGGGCTTCTGGCAGCAGCCTGTATCGAACACCCTCATCCCTCATGTCCTCAGAAATTTGTTGTTTGCTTCCTGGGTATGAATATTCAAAACACACCAAAGACCCCAAAAGAGCTCTGCTAGCACTGCAGTGTGCAAAACAGCCCTGCAGGGCAGCAGCACGCACAGTGCTGGAGCTCAACTCTCAGCCTGCTTGCTGCCAGAAGGACTCCAGAGATGCTGCAATCCCCATCCCCTCCCCAGGCTCATCTACCCCTGCCGCAGCCTGTGCGAAGCCGTCAAGAGAAGCTGCGCACCCGTCATGGCCTGCTATGGCTACCCCTGGCCCGAAATCCTGAACTGCAACAAGTTTCCTGCAGATCATGAACTGTGCATCGCAGCAATCTCCACGGATGAAAATTCCTCGAGCAGGAGAAGTAAGGGTTTTTTTTCCTCATATGTTTTCCCACATGTAACACTGAAAGCTCAAAACGATGGCCCTATGCCTTGTCTCTATTCTTAATATTTTTGGGTTTAACCTGTATTTATTTTTTTAATTATAAATTCTAGTTTTGTTCTCTTTGGTAACTCCACTGTGTCTAGAAAATTAGCGTAACGCTGTCTGCAGCTTGTTCCCCTCTCTGCTCTATTCATTAGCTCCCTGGGTGCCGTCAGATCGCACAGGGTTTGGGGCTGGGGGAAAGAATTGCTGCGAAAGCCCAACGCCCAGGCACAGCGTGAGAGCTCGTGGTGTGCAGGCGCCAGGCGGCGAGATGTGCTTCCAGCGGAGCTGAGGAGCTGCAGCCCTGATCTTTCAGCTCTGTCCAGGGTCTAAAAACATGCACAAAGAAATGTTTTGCAAGCCTTCTCTTTAAACGTTAGGAAACACCACCAAGGGGCGTGAGTTTCTGCAGACATGAGTTACATGAGAAAAAATCTTTTAAGACTGAAAGACTGAATTAAACACCCAGATGCTGATGAATACTGGGGGAGATTCAAGAGCAGTTAAGGGGAAACCAGACACCTCATTTCAGCCTCGCTGGATGGAGTCTGGCCATACCAATACCGATGGCTTTACTGTTTCACCCAAACCAGGAGATCTTCATTAAGCATTTTCACTGCTGCTTTAGTGTGCAGCAACACACACAAGCCTAAACAATGCATGTCAGGCAGCATCTGCCCCGGCCACAGAAAGCAGAGCTGAACATTTCCCACCCTGGCAGTCTGAGCTGTCTCTCCAGGGACTGGGTAGCTCAGGAGGAAGCATGGCTTGGAAACCGCAAGCCACCACTCGCAAATCTCAACATCTCATTGTGCCTTTTCCAGCAAAGCTTGACAAGGATGTTATAACCAGATTTCTGTTGCAGCAGTGCCCCGAGCCAGCTGCAAGGACTGTGAGCTTGAGGAGGCCAGCACTGCCAGGGAGATTCTGGAAAACCTCTGTGCCAATGATTTTGGTGAGTACTCACCTCTTCCTCTCCATTGCTGCCATTCCCTCCAGCAGCCAAGCAGTGGCACGGACAGAAAATAGCTTTGCCACAACAAACTGACTTGGAGGAATTGCAGCTTTTACAGCAGATCACAGGAATTTTCAGATCCCGGCTTACCTGTCAGGTAACAGGTGGGCCCAGCTCCAGGAAGCACTGAATTTGAAGACCTGCTTTATTTCTGTGGGCTCTGATTCGGTCTGTGGCTGCTAAATACAAGCACTACTCCATTTAAGACCAACATTTCAATCAGTGCCAAGAAAATCTTTAGCAAACTCCATGTTAGCCATTTCAAACTTCAATACTGTTGTTCCAGCAACATTCCCTCTCCTAGCCCAAGCAGGTGGCACCACTGGCTCTGCTGTCAGCTGGCAGGAAATTTTCAAGATACTATCCTGAATTCAGGCACACAACCTTCACGAAAGAAAAAAAAAAAGAGAAAAGTTTAAAATCCTGGGCAGCTGGCAGTCATGTCACCTCCTAAATCCCAGCTCAGAGAAAAGTCAAGTAATTTGCATGAGACCAGGACTTTTGGTGCACCCACTTGCTGGTGCCCCTGCTTCTTACAGGGTTTCTGCCCATGCAGTGGTGCTGATACACCTTCACCATGCTCAGGAGGAAAGCAGAGCGAGAAGAGCAGTGTTCAGTACTGGAAACTCATCTCAAATGAGAGCTTTTACAAGCTCTCTGCAATTGCAAGAGCTTGGATGGCTGTGTCACATTACACAAACAGCAAGAAAGCCTTGCATTGGTCATGTGTTTAAGCAAGTGAGAGATATGAAAAGTAAACAGAACTAACAGCTTTTTTTTCAATCCTTGCAGCAGTGAAAATCCGAATCCTGAGGAAGAACATGACCACCACCATCTCAGACTTCGACCTGGACCCTGGCAGGGTGGAGGTTCTGAAGCACGGCCCACTCCTCAGAACCGAAATCCCCGCCAGGCTTCAGCAGTGGCTGGACATAGATGCTACCTGTGTTCACAACATCATGAGAGGCACTCACGCTGGGGTCTTTGTTGTAAGCGGCGAAGTACAGAGTGACAAAGTGGTGGTGAACAAAGCCTACGCCTGGCAGAAGAAGAACAGGAACCTGCACCAGGCGGTACGGAGGTGGAAACATCACCGCTGTCCTGAACAGGCTGGCCGAAAGGTCTGAAAAATCCCAATTCCAACAATAAGAAACTGCTCCCTTCCCTTCCTATGGCTAGAAAAGTCGTTTCCCTGGCAGTTGGTGTTTTGGAGATGTACAGTCAATATTTTTAGGTGATTGAAAGCAGTCATAGTCCCCAGATAGGGCCTCACTACAGATCCCTGTTTTACTGAGACAGAGCTTAAGTTTAACATACTCCTCTCACAAGGCTCTGCAGATCCAGGACTTGCAACGGACAGCTTTGTGTAGGATTCAATACCCCAACAAAACTGAACTGAACTCTGCAGGCGAGCACAAACTAGAAGAGACCTTGAGTAACAGTTCCTGAGTAACAGTTCCTTCTAGTTCTCATCATCAAAGTTGACAGCCATTTCCACTTCATTATTTTTCCCCAAGACACTGATGCTGTCCAAGTGCCTGCTTGCTTTCTGTCCAGAGAGATTACACAAAAGTCTCCCTGACTGCTAAGTGATGTTTTTTGTGTACTGGAGCAACTACTTCACTCTTGAACAGTCCAAATGTAAATTAAGGGGGAGAGGAACCCACCCCAGCAATGCTTGACCCCTTAAAAAAATTAGTAACTCTGCTCTTGAGCGGTCACTCAGGCTGTCCCTTCAGCTTGCTGTGCTGGGAGTTGATGAGCATCTGCACAGGTAAAAGGAAACAGCCGGCAAGACAGGAAAGGAACAGGAAAGGCACAGAGCAAAGGTAGCTGAGGATTTCTGTGTAACAGGGAAAACTATTTTTTAACATCAGAAATTCAGTTTGGATCAGAAGATTCTGGTAACTGGGGCACTACTGAGGATACCGAGATATCAGAAGAGCCTTGCAAAAGAGCAAGAGCGGGGCAGGAGCCGTTTAAAATCCCCGCACTGGTGTGCAACAGCAGCTCCACTTGGGACTTGGAGGCGAGCCCCAACCACAATGCAAAAGGAACTACCTGCAGTTCTGACAGGGGAGGGGGAAGAAGCTGGCTGCCCTTCCACCTGCACACAAGGAAGACAGAAAAGGGGGTAAAACTCAGTCTCATCATGTTCTCTGCAGCTCACTCCCTCATCCAAGTATACAGAGACTGTAATTTCCTGCAGGAGTAAACACAGCTCCAGTTCTACGCTCCAGACCACAGAGCAGAACACAGCAAACCACCGAATAAGAAAATGAGTCAGATTTCTACTGCCTAACACAGCGCTGTTCACGAAAGGTTTTCTACACTGGATTAAAGTTGGAACTGAAATAAGAAAATAAGAGGGAAAATGGCTTTTGGGAGAAAGGCACTCTGCCTTGTTGACGCCTGCGGTCTCGGTTGTGGAGAGAGCCACCCAGCTTGCTGGAGACACATTGCCTCCCTCTGCTCGTAAAGCACACCGACAACCCGTGACACGATCTCTTCAGATTCAGTGTGGGCCGAGACGAGCGCTCAGACATTCACACTGAAATTCAGCTGCGCCCTGACATTTGTGCAGTGATTACTTCTATTCCCTGAGGCTCAGAAGAGAAACACAACGAGATTTCCTATTTTTATTTCTCCCTGCTGCCTTGCCTTGCAAACTGCTGCCCAATCCACAGAACCCGCTGCCAGGTGGTCCCCGCGATGGCAGTATCTTCTCAACGGACTGCGCTCGGAAAACACAACAGCACCCATAAAAGCTCTGAAGGTTGAAAAGGCTTTGTCTGATATTTGTTTTCCATTAATAGGATTATTTGATTACTAGTGTTTCCTAACTAAAAAGTGCACAGATGGTCTGACTTACAAGCTTTAGAAATGACGTCTCGTAGCCAGAGGGGGGAAAATATAGGGCAGGGACTGTCTCATAGCTCCATGAAATACACTTGGGTTCAGTGCAGATGACTTACCCACGTTTCAGGAACAAACCGCAAGTTCCCCTGTGGTGCACAGCGCCATGCTCCAAAGCACAGAGCTCGCATTAAATCATTAATGAGCTGCTGTAGTCCCACTACAGCCGGCTCTGCTGAAAGCAAAGGTCACAGAGTAGCCACTTATTTCCTTAAATTGGCTCTGGCACGCTGCAACACTTTGCCTTAAGTAAAATCCCCAGAATTTCAAGAGTCTAAACTGAATGCGCACCTGCTAATTTAAACAACAGAGATGTAATAAATTAGGGTTTTTTTAAACCAGTTGATTTAGCTTGGTACTGTTTGCATAGATAGAGAAGTCTCTGGAAGTCTTTTAAAGTCAGAGCTGGCTCCTGGCAGGTTCATCCGGGAGATAAGAGCTGTCTTGTGAACTGCACTTTCTAAATAAGCGACTCCTTATCGGAGGACAAAGGAGAACAGACTCGTGTGGCGTCTTAACCGTAGAATGTCTGTGATAGCATCCTCAGGGAGCAAAGCTCCCCGGGAACCAATGGAGGTGCCAGAGTGACAAGTTAAAAACCGTGGGATTAGCGCTGCCAGGACCAACCTGCCTTTTATCAGCTTCAGCACCTTCCTTACAGGCCAGGATTAACTCTTTTGCTTAAGCAGTACCAGCAGGGCAGAGAAGGGGGAAACAGGAGTTTTCCTGAGTGAAATCCAGAGCAATTGCCCTAGACTGTGGTTCTGGTAATGACAGCAGCTTTGTGATTGCTGTGGGGTATCACTTCCAGGTTGGTCTGTCAGTTTCATGAATATCAAACAGAAATCCACTCAGAAATTTGCAACCTAGGAGTACCAGGTATGTAAAAATGACAAAAAAAACCTTTGTATGTTTCTTCCCAGATACTTACTGCATTAAAGGAGTTTATTAAGAAACCCATCTGATTTATGGCCAGGCTTTCAGTGTACATAATCTACTTGGAACTAGAGAAAAAACTTCTCTTTTTATATGATTGAGAAAGCATCTAAAAGACTCACTGCAATCTCTTCAGAAACAACAGGGTTTTTTTCCAACTTTGCAAAAATAGAGAATTTTGTAATCATCTGTCCCAAAAAAAAAAATTTGTATGTTCTCACTGAATTTCTAGAACACAGAGTTCAATTAATGAGACTTTACCGGTCACAGTAAAAATCACAGCAAAGTAAAGGTTTTAAAATATCTGCTGTTATGTGGTTGTGTATCAGAGCGGCCAGAAACAAAGATAAATCCAGAACAGGACGCAAAATGGTGGAAGACATGAAATCTATCAGTTCTACTACTCATTTCCTCAGCACTGAAGCACCAACACTAGATTGCTTTATCATCATTTATTACCAAAAGTTTGGGGATCTCTTCTCCCTTCCTAATACTGAGCAGCTTCTTCGAGGTCCTCTTCGGTGATCTGCTGTCTATTCCTGGTGTTTTAAGGTGAATCTGAAAAGCCTGGAAAGATTAATCTTCCAAATTCCTTTAAATGGGCCATCCATACTAAGTAAGCGGTAGGAATACTGTATCGAAACATCTTAAACGAAATCATGCTCTTTTGAACACAACCCCAGGGAAAAGCAGCGCAGAAAGGATAAGCAAACGCGGGAGGAGTCACTTTCCCCCAAGTGGGTGTAAGGGAGCGGCGGCTGCGAGACAGACCCCCCGCCGCTGTCAGACAGCCCTCCCGCCGTTCGGGCAGCGGCGCTGGAGGCCGGCAGCGCCGCACGGGCGGCGGG
>VWZK01016349.1:112423-146177 GCA_013396935.1 Baryphthengus martii | reverse complement strand
TGGGGGGGTGGTGGGCGCTGCCCCCTCCCCACCGTTCAAAAATAGCCAGGACACCTCCGAAGTTAGAAAGTCACAATTTATTTCAAATAAACCGAGGGCACAGTTCTGGCAACCGTCTCCCGGGCGGTTTCTGACGCCCCTGCCCCTCTCCAGGGACTGCGAAGAAAAGCGAGGGGTGGCGGCAGCTCTGTGGACCCCCCAAGCCCTGTCGAGGTACACCGCAGCCCCCCGCCACCGTCCCACAACCCGGACCAGACCGGGGCGAGGAAAAGAATTCCCAGAACAAGTGCCTCATTTAAAAATAAAGTTCTATTTTTTCACCTGCTTAAAAAGTCTAAAATTTAGAGTGCAAGAGTACAGAAACCTCCTGCTGCCCCTGTCCCTGCACAGGCACGGTGACTTTGCCAGCGCGCAGAGCAGCAGTCATGCAGTTTATGTCATCAGGAGAAAGTTTTTTGTTACAGTCTGGGAAGCCTGAGGACTATTAGAGATGAGGCAGCCAATGCACTAACACAAACGAAGCTGAAATAAAAGAGCATCGGATGCAAGGATGGAGAGGTGTCAGGCTGGTACAGGAACTGGAAATGAGTGCAAAAATAAAATTTTTAAAAAGCGCAAACACTCCAGACCTGTAGCAGTAATGCACCAAAAGGAAACCTTGATCTCAGAATGAACAGCTCCTGAGCCACTTTTATCCACCCATATTCCTATAAACTTACTCAAATAGGGCCGTCAACCTATTAGAGGGGAAAAACCTGGCCTTGTCTTTTGGCATCGAGAACTCCTCTTTCCTTCCTGTCACCCACCGCTCAAGCGGTGTCAGTCACCTCACACAAAGAGCCAACAGTCCCTGTGCTCTGCAGCTTTTGTCTTAGCATCTATGACTTTCTGTATGACACCAATACAGAAGTCACCTTGCCTGGGCTGCAAAAGCAAGTCCAGTCCAGTTGTTTTCCCAACAAATATAGAAATATGACCTGTGTGTGCAAACCAGGATTTTCACCACCTTCAGAAAAGGGTGTTTTGTTTCCTTTTACGATAAATAGAACTGCTGACAAAGCTCTAGTTTCAGAAAATTTGAAAGAATTAGGGGTTGCACTGTGCAATATTTATTACTGTTCCTCAGCCAAGCATCTCAGCAGTCTGTTCTGAACATTTGGCCACAGCTATGTGCTCTAGCTTGTCTACAAACAAGGATTCCTAGCAAAGCACTTTGTGGGGGCATAGGAGAGGGAGGGAGAGAAGGAGGCAGGAACAGAGACAAAACCCCATTCTCATCTAGCTCAAAGCTGGGCGACTGTGTAACAGACGTGAGAGCTCTGTGGGATTAGGAAACTCCACATACTTGTTCTGCAAAGAAATTAGGTGTTATGATAGTTACATTTAGACAAGAAGAACACCAGCTTTTACCTTAATCAGTACTTTGCACGTTACACTTTTAAAGAACATTTTAAATATTGGTTCTACACACCGCAAACTGCTGGGTCTCAGCACACCTTCCTCCGTGCTATCCCTTCCCCCGGGTCCCATATGCCCAGACTTTGACAATCATTTGGGAAGTGGAGAGGAAGGAAGAGACCAACCTCTAGAATATATCATGAGGAGGGTACAAAGAAGCTGCTGCTGGGAGCAGAGGAGAGAATGAAGTCAGGAGACAGCAGCTGGAGCAAGAACATATCTGCCTCTGGCTCCAGCCGAGAGGGGAGCCAGAACAGGACAGAGCAGGAGCACAAGGACATCTCTTGCACAGCAAGCACAGCACTGCTTCCAGAAACCATGGACTCCCTTCCTGCCCTGCTCCCTGGCTCCAGCCACCTCTCTGCAATCCTGTTCTACCCGCAGCTGCTTCTGTTGTGACCCCTACTCCACTGCCAGCAGCTCCTAGGCAGTACATCGCCCCATTCCCTGAGGATACAGCACACACCAGAAAAGGGAGGGAGGAAGGAAAAGGCCTCTCATTTTGAAATTTTCTGCTGCATACGAGAAGTGTGGCCAAAGGATTAGCTGCTATGACAGCTACTCTTCTTTTAATTTGATACCTCTCTCTTGTTAAACTCCACCTGCCCAATTACGTACGCTGCAAATACCTCGGTCATGTGTCTCAGGTATGAAAAAGGCTCCAACAGCAGAGTTAGCTTATTCTGACATGCAGGAATTTAGCACTTCTCTTCCCTCCAGTTTAATCTTTTTCAAGTGGTGTACAAGAGCAATACAGGGATGCATCAAAAGCAACACCTCTGCATAAAGCATGGAAAAGAATCCCATGAGTTCCCCACAGAGGTGAAGATTTTCTCAGATCAGAGACTCCACGGCTCCACCTTACTGGCTGCAAACAACATGCTCCTGGTGGAGGTGACATACATGCCCGTGAAAACTTAATGTGTGGCCTGCTTCCTGCAGCAAACAGGCAAGCATCAGCACTTCAGTAACCTTTTTCATGTTAACCCCTACTAAGATGAACTAGGTTTTCATATTTTTATTTTAGTGTATATTTTACATTAGAAAAAAGAATGTTAATAAAAAAAGCTCCACATGCTCCTAACAATCAATTTTCTGATAAGTCCCCACCAGTATCAATACTAATATACAAATAAATTAATTTTGCTAGTTAATTTTCTGCCTGGCTTGGTGCAGGCTCTGCACAAGCAATGCACCTGTATTCAAGTGCCCATCCACACTGCAAACGTGCCAGGGAGTGTGTTGTACATAATCTTTCCTCCTTATAACGTAGCGGTGTTTTGTCTCACCATGACGAAGGGGATCAAATTTTCTCAGCCATGTTACCCAGCAGGCACAAATAATCTTTACCAGGCTGCATGGCACTATTATAACACGGATTTTTTCAGTCTGCAAAAGCTCCAAGCTTTGATTAACAACTGTATGCTACTACTCCCTCATCACTCACTTTGGCAATACAACACCCTCCCCACAAAAACAAGTAAAGTAAAAATCTACATGGAAGACCTAAAATTCATTAAATGCAGAATCTGACCTGACTCAAGGCATATCCCTGTGTATCAACCTGGCCTCTCCCCTACAATTCCTCTGTTTGCTTTTGTTTGTGTAGCAGGATTTTGCACAGCTGATTCACAAGAAAAGAGATGTCACATGTAATCATACTAAATCCCGGCCACTGCTGGTACTGTGGGGTCAGACACAGCCGCAGCCACCCTTAACACCAGCCACTCTCCGCGTGCAATGCCAATGCTACAATGCCCTGGTTAAAGGAGCATCGGGAAATCTAGCTGAGAGATTTTGTAACCTCCTTCAGTGCCCAGGAGGATTTTTGGGTCAGAGGAAGGGAGAGGGAGAGGGGGAAAAGCCCATTAAATTTACAAGCAGATTAAGGAAAAACACTCCACTGCCAATTTATTTTTAAAAAGGGTTGTGTGTTATTCTAAGGTTTGTCTGTATAATTGTACAACCGTTGAAAATTACATAAATTGTAATGATCTAATACTATTAACAGCCATTCAGAGAAAAACTCCCTCCCCTTCTGAAACCATCAAGGGCAGGAGGGAAACGTCCCAGGAAATATGCCAATCTGAACTCTGGCCTCTAGCCTGGCAGAAACAAAAACAGAAAGATAAGAGAACAAACTGGACTAAGATGTGGTGTTTGCATGTGTCTGACTTGCAAGGGGAGGGGTGGCTTTGTCCTTGGCCGTGTTCTCCCAGAGGCAGTGCCTGCTTATCCTGGTGAAGCTGCCATCACTTCACTCGCTGCTCTCACCCCTGCACTTTGTCACTCCCTCCTGTCTTATGTGTCATGGAAGTCTTTCAGCAGGGTCCTCCGTCTCTGCTCTGCTATGTGCATCTGATTCTCTAAGTCCTAGTAAAACAGAAGGTAGAAACCGTTAGCATGAGGTCCCCAGGGAAGAGCTCACTTTCTTTAGGGAGAGACTAAGCTCCAGCCTGAGAAGCACCAATCTTGATACTTCAAACACGCTCTGGATCATTAGACTGCAGTTCCTTTTCCTTTTGATGTTCCTTTTCCCTCTGCAGTCACCTGGCTCCTGCTCTGTCTGAAAAGCTACACGCTTAAGGAATCTGCTCTTCACCAGAGGGCTGCACGTAGTTTCCTCCAGAGCTTTGTTACAGGGTCCCGTTTCAGTCTGCAGGACTCACTGCAGCCCTCCCACTCTCCCATAAGGCAGTGAACACTCCACTTCTGCAACATCTGCTGGCTAAAGGTGAGATTCTGGATCTAGTTTCCCCAGAACCCTCCCTTGACTGCTTTAGTGCTCCTGCAGAAGTCTTAAAGCCCAACAAATAAAATCTGGCCAGCAGGCTCAAGCAAGCAGAGCACTCACCCCTCTGTCATAGCTGTCTGCTCGCTCCACCTTCCATGAGAGATTTTCAATTTCAGCTTCCAGCTGGGCCTGCTGGTATTCAAACTGCAAAGAGCAAAATTAGAGACAGCAACAAGAACTAGTTTAGTGGAGCAATTTCATGCCACACACCACAACTGAGGAGCAGACAAATGTGGTTTGCTGACAGCTGTGCTGGCAGACCAGGTTTGTGCCTCCTCCTTGTCCACCTTCAGCCAGACAGCATCACCCCTTCCAGGAGTTTCTTGTGTAAGCACTTCCCAACCTGCATCACTCAAAATTAACCCAGTCAGCCTGAAAAACAATGCAAGTCACATATAACTCCTAATTCAGCTCATTTTGCCATGAATGGGTCAGAAAATGCTCTTGTGAGCAGCTCTGCTGGGAGAGCAGAGGGACTGTTGACCAGTCCTGGGAGCAGAAACTTGTTCCACTGGCGCAGTCAGATTCAGAAGAGAACATCTGTCCACAGCCTCAGAGAATACATATGATGCTACGGGGAGAGACTGGATTACAGGTTCTACTGGACAACTGAGTCAAAGAAACAACCTCTTTGGTGAAGTCAGGGCTATTTTTGGACACGTCCAGACCCTGGGATGCACAAACCCAGCAAGGAACTTACAGCAGAAATAAAAAGCAAAGCTAGACCCTCATTCAAGACCGGAAAAACTATCCTATAGCAGCTCTTCACATGAAATATGGCGCATGGCACTGTGACAAGTCTTACCAAAGAACAAACGCACACTTCCAGTCTCAAAACATCCTGGATAAATTGCTTGTTAGTGAAAGTGCAGTGAAGTACCCTGGGAAAATACTGTAATGTATCAGAGGACGGAGCTGCTGGTCAACTCAAAGTGAAGAGGAAAGGTATACAACCACCTATTATTTGTCCTGTCCTTACCTAAAACTCAGGACTAATATTTCAGACACTGTCAAGCTCTGGAATTCAGCCCAGCATGCTGCCAGCTACACCTCAAAAAGCTACCAGCAAAAAGAGAGCAAAACATCTTACCAGTTTCTTTCTGGGACCAGACTCCATGTAGTAGGCATACGGATATGTGTACTGCAGGGTGTAACGACACTGTTGGGGAGTGGGAGGAAGAGAGAGAAAAGGACAAGAATCTCAGACTTGGAAGTCAGCAGAGTCACATTTGTGTGATGACTACAGGCTAAGCAGTTACTTTCTAACAGGGATGACTGGGCACTTCAGGATGGAATTTCCTACACATTCCTTGGAAGAACTTGTGCAGTTAAAATATAACTTCACAGGGGTAACCTCCACATGATTTTTGGCTAGTTCGTGTCCTAGACCACAGGTACTGTCCCACATACTCTCAACCCCTAAATTCCCTTCCTCACTTTGTGTTGTGAGTTTAACATTCTGGTGCGTATTCTTTTCTCCGTACCAAACAAGACATTACTACCCACCTTTGCGAGTAGTTTTGCAGCATTTTGTAGGTATTGCCAGTCTATCCATGTTCCCAAGTTGTTCATAACTCTTTCTTGGATTTTCTCCTGGATTCGTTGGTACGTCTGTGCCTCCAGCTGTAGGCTTTTATTGTGATTCTCCCACTGCAAGGGGTGGGGAGACAGGGAGAGAAAAGCACAGTATGAGACCAGAGCACTGCTGCTGCAAAAGCACAAGCTCTAGAGCAAGCAGAAATTGAAGTGAGGCAGGAGTCCAGCAAGGCAATACATGCTGCAGGAAAGAACAGCGAGGGAGCACCTCCAGTAGCAAGTGGCGGAGGCTGTGTACAACAGACTGACAGGAGCAAAGAGCAGGGAGCAAACCCAGCTCCTCAGAGTGGGAATGCCCTCTGGTCGCACAGTGACCTTGCATCTAACAAGATGGAAAATAAAGGTGATTCACCTACTTAAAGGATTTCTATGGAAAGGTCAAGAGTTCAAATAAAATTTCACACGGGCTCAGTAAACTCCAACATCCATGTGCACATCGTAAACACGGCCATTTCCCAAAGCCTGTTGGTCTGGAGAGCCAGGAATGAAAACATTTATTTTACCACAAGACTCGGCTCATGGTGTGAAGAATAAACTCATTTTAATGGGGAATTTGAAATGAAGCAGCATTTAATCTCTACCACATTCTTCTAGAGATGCTGCTCTAGAATTGCACTGTAAGGCCAGGCACATCGAGCCTGCTGTGTGGACAGAGATGCACTGACGGCGACTTTTAAAAATGTGATTCCATGAAATTTTATGAAAAGTTTGCTACCGCCAATGGAGCTTTGAACACGGCAGGGTTTATTTAGTCTTTGTCTCTATAAAGACATATTGCAAGGAACTGAAGTTCCTCAAACCTGGAAGGAAATGATTGGAGCAATATCTATCTACTGCAGCAGCACTCAGCCTGCAGGAAAACAGTACCGTGGCACACAAGTAATACTGATTTTCTCTAGCACAAGGAAATAGAAGAGCAAATATGATTTGCTTTGGGTATGATTTCACTGGTTTGGATGGGACTCACAGAGCAGGATTTTGAGTGAAAAACAACAAGGTTTGAAAATTCTGCACAGATTCTCTTTGGGCAGTTTCTTGCACGGAGATTGCTGGCAATGACCTTTGCACCAGGCAGGGAGCATTAAAAGGCTACAGCAGCTCTGGCCAAGGAGATGTCTCCTACCCTCTCAAAATAGAACAAGTACTTCTTAAGGGCCTCCCTGGCCTGTGCTTGCTGACTCTGGTTTACAATATCAGGATTCTCTTTGTACCGACTGCATTCGTAGTACTCGCTGCCATGAGTCTTCCAGTCTCCCAGACACATCCAGCAGAAGTCTGCAGAAAACAGTGAAAAACCCACTGTGATGCACAGAAAAAACCTCCAAGAAAGAAAAGCTTCAGGAGACACAGCCCATCTGTTTTCAGATATTTCTAGTAGGCCAAGAAACATACATATTTTGCATCATCTTGCCTAATGGAACACCATAGTGAGCCAAAAATACCAGCCTGTCTTGAAGATTTTCATTGTACAGCCTCTCGTGCAGCTATGGCAAGTAAATCCTGAAGTGCTGCATCCTGTACACCAAGATCGATGGGCAGAACCGTACTCATGCTCTGCACAGGCTGTCACTCTAGATTAAAGAAGAGGCGGGCTGCAGTTTTATTGCGAGTTGCATCCTCCCCACCACTGGCTCACTGCCCCACGGGGACCTCTGACTGAGCAAAAGATGAACAATCAAATCCCAAAGTGAAGTAACTCATACAAAAGAAAGTCTGCCCTCAGCTCTCTCGAGGAGGGAACTACCCAGGTACCTTCATCTATCAGTGGTTTATGACATATCAAGTTAGGAGCCACTGAATTGGGAAGAAAGTGGAGGAAAGAGAGCAATAGCAAAGCCCACGTGCCAGTTTCCTAATTTCAGAGCGAGGCTGTGAGTGTTCTAAAGAAAAAAGATGGGAGATTAATTTGCTACAGTAGGAATCACTTCCGTACTACTCATACCGAGAGACTGAAACTTGTATTTCCAGAGTTCACCAGCCTTCTCGAGTGCTAGTCACCATAGTACCTTGGCACTTGCCTGCTCGCCCTTGTCACAGAACTCCATCAAAGCACATCCAGTGCTGCTAAGGACCCCACAGCAAAGGAAATGAGAGAGGACAGTAATTTTTAATCATCTTCCAAATAAGATTCTGATATTATAGTATTTCCTAGAAGCATACTTAACTTAGAGGGCTTGCTCCGAGGCAACAGAAATTAATTCTACCATGAGAAGGTAAGTGCAAGAACAGGCTGTCATTTTGTCGGACCACTCAATGGGTCAAAGACACTCAGGCTGCTAATTGCACAGGGACAAACTGAGAAGTCCAGCTTATAATGTTACGCAGAACAATTCACAGCTCCTGCAGTTTCATCTGGGTTGAAGCTCGTTATTTCCATCAATAAGCAGAAGGACTTAAGCTGATGTGAGTAAATGACTCAGTTCTGCCAATATTTTCAGCTGATGAGAAATACAATTAAATGGAAAGCATTTAATACTTTCCTCTGATATGGATTCCACTGTCAATATTACAGCAGAGATGGAGGCTTCTCTATACAATGGACATGGCAGGAAGAGGGAGCTAAATCGGCACTGAATCAGAACCCAGCTGAGATCACAGCCAGTTAAAAAGAAAAACAAATAAAGCTATCACATACATGTCTGTAATTAATATCCTGTTCACCTTTCACTAGGGGGAAAAATATTTCAGTCAATGCTCACAATCTGTCTTCACATCACAAAAAAAAGCGAAGAGAACATTACCACTAACAAACACTGCAGAGAAAACTGCTTCCAAATCCTACTTACCATGCTTGCATTTGGAGCATTGCTGAAAAAGAAGAGACAGGAGGCACCGGTTAGTGACAAGTGGGGGAAAAAAAAAGATTCTACTCATAACAAGGAAGGTCTGGCACATTCAGGGAATTGCTCACCATGTGATTGCAGCCTCCATTCTTTTCAATACAGATATTGCACTTGGGACACTGGGGAAACAGAAGCATTTGTTAGATTCAACTCTGTCTCTAGCAGCCTTCTGGAGAATGACACCACTTGCATGATTATGCCCCTCCTGCTTTTTGTTTTCAAATACGCATAAGCATGTATGAGAATATTAACATATATCCACCCTTCCTCCCACCAAATTCCTGACAGCTCCATTTAAAAAGGAGGCAGAAGGTGAAGTCAAGGAAGTTACACTGAGGCACTGCACTGCTTGCTTAAGAAAACAAATCTGCTGTTGTTACTCTTTAAAGAACTGAAGGTCTCACTGTGTTACCATTTCACGGTTGCTCAGGCACGGGGATGTAATTAGTTCACATAGGACAGGAGCTTCCACAGCTACTCAAACTACAAGACAATCAGCACTATATCCTGCCCTCAGCAGCCTCTAGCAGATGACAACTTAGCTCACTGCCGAGGATCTGTCTGATCAAACTGGGGGTTGCACACTTCTTCGCTCCAGTGATGACCTGGAGTGTCAAGTTCACTTACATTTTTTTGGGTTGCACGCATACAAAGGGGGAAGTGAGTTTTGCTGCTTTTTATAAATTTTAATGGCAGGCCTAACGTATGCCAGGACAATGCTTGGGATAACGGAGCCTCATTTCTACAGAAGAGCAGAGCAGAAATAATGCCATCCTGTGGACACCTTCTTCAGAGAAAGAAGGGAATTTAAGATCTCTAGTATCCGCTTTCCTAACACAACTGAAGCTTGTGGCTAATTAGCACTGTCACAATTGTCACTGGCTGTGGTAGAACAAATGCCATCTAAGAACTGTTTTGAAGTCAGGCCACAAAATCCCCAAAAGACATTAAAAGTTCCTGTCTGCAGACAGCTAATCCAGAGGACAAAGGTAGTACATCTATAACTTTTAAAGGCAATCTGTAGGTAGACTAGAGTGTACAATATGCAATATTACTTCTTTTTCTTGGGTCTAAAACTACTAGAAGTACTTCAATGTCTAATTTAGACTTCATCTACCCTATTTTGCTCTCCTTGCCAAATCAAGACTTTATCTGCCTCACCTTTGCAGTTCACAGTACTCCACACAGTTGTGGAAGTTTAAATACCACTAGTGCCTTATTTGGTACTGACTCTGTACTTACTACACCCTCTCCTTCCATTTTACATACAACTTTACTGATCATGTCAAAGTAGCCACAACTCTTCTGCCAGTGGGAGGGCAGCACATCTGGCTGCCAAAGACATTCATATCAGGTCTGAAATAAGGACCACTAGGCCCTTACCACAGAAAGGCAGCTGGACTTCCCGTACAAAGCGTTCCCAAGGCATGTGGTTGTGTTCTATCACAGTCCCCTGGGAGCTGTGAGAACTTGTGGTCTGTGAAAAAGCAGCACGCAATGCTATGTATGTATAGAATTGCATCTTGCTTCCCAGGCAGGACTAGAAGACAAGAAAAAACATGCAGGTGCTCGTCCTTACATCTTTAGTGTGAGCACTGATGTAGTTGGCTGTTTCGGAGTCATCTGCACACTTGGTGAGCCATTTCCGAATGGTAGCACAGTCTGTGGGTGCGTGGTACATCTGCCGACATTTAAAGCTTAATAGAGGGAAACAGACAAAATAAATAAAGAAATAAAACCTATTGATTTCTAAGAAAGTGACTCAAGAACTGAGGTTTGCCTGATCACCAAAATCCAGGAGGCCAAGCCCACCCTCTTCTGCAGAAGCCAGAGTCAGGATGAGAGTAAACTGAGGCCTTCTCTCGCAATCACGTGTCCGAGGACTGACATATCCCTCCTGAGAGTCTAAGTCTGCTCTAACATGACTGCAGAGGCCTGGAGTAGATTAGTGGCTTTACAAGTAGTCCGACTCCAGTGGTAGATATCAGGCATCTGTATTAGCATGACCAGTCCCATAGACACTTGAGGAACATTAGCATTCCTATTCAGCAGAAATGTATTCTTGCACAAGCTCCAAAACACACCAGACACACTGGGAGTCAAATACTTGTAATAAACTTAAAAACTCAATACCAGCAGATAGCAGTGAGGTCTCCACACCTATTACTAGAATCTCTACCAGTCACCATGCCTGTACTAAAATTTGTAACCTTGTTAAAATGTGAGAACAGTAGATTTGTAAACCCACTCAAGTCCTGCATTCCCTGGTTATCAGAGCATTCAACTCCCAAAGAGTTTAGGGAGCAAGGGGACAGCTGAAGAACCTGCACAAGTTAGACCCCAAGTATCCAATTACTCAAGCTAACTCAAGTTACAAACAACTCTAGCAAAGCATTTGAGATGCTTCTACATACTGAACACGTTGGCAAGCAAATGGATTAGCTCTGAGAGGAGCATACACCTTCCTTGTGATCTTTAACCTTTTCTGTTTCTTACCAGAAGACCTCATTGCAACGATTGCACTGCACTCGCCGGGCTTTTGGCTCTTGTACCTGTATGACCATAGGGCAATCTGCACCAGGACACAGCTGCAGCTGGTAATGGCTCTGCGAACATACCAAGGTGGTAAGATCAGCAGTGGGTGCAGAAGAGCATAATCTATACAAGCCAGATATTTCTTGTTGAAAAAGAGGGAAAAGTGTCACCAGGTCTTGGCTAACAGAGCAGACTCTTCCACATTAGGAAAGGGAGTATTAGTTACTTACAGCTTCTCTAGAACAGGGAATTCAAATGGACAGTTACAGACGAAGTAAGCACAGCAACACAATCTTAAGACCACAATAAGGCACAGAACAATTTTACTCCATTAGAGCTCTTTCCCCACCCTCTCCTTATGCCCCAGAATGTATTCAGCTGCTCTCCTGTGGTAGCTGTTCCCTCTCTTATTGAAGAGAGGCGACATCACTCTTTCGTCCTACTTTGCTGCCTCCGGAGTGTCCCCAGTTACCAGAATGCTCCTGCACATTTAAACTTAACAATTGCTGCTTTAAGCTGAAAAAAAAACCTCACATGAAATGTATTGAACAAGGCAATTCATTTGGGTTTGATGAGGGACTTATTTTTCAGAATTTAAAATACCTATGCAAGAGCAAGGACTTTAAAACTCAGACCGAAGTTTGAAGTTCTCAACAGTAATATTCTGAGAATTCTGAAGCACCAGCCAAGGAGTTACTGGGTGACCTTACAGCCAAATTTATTTTGGCAACCTGCTAGAGCATTTTGTCAGTGAGGCTGTCCTACAGGAACAGCCACATTTACTGGGGACAATTTTGCTGCAGTTAACTGCAGTTCTAATCAGAGACGCGAGGCAATTCAAATTAAATTTCTGCAAGTCATTGGTGAATCGACCCAGGGTATTTTCAAGCTGAAAAAACCCCAATACCTCAACATAGTCCCTGAAGAGGTAGCGCCTGTATTTGTCTTTCAGCTCTTCACTAGGCAGCAATGGAAACACAAAGTCTTCTGGTGTCCGAAGCAGGCAGTCCTGAGCCATACAGGAGACCCCTGAGAAGAGAAAGCAACATTTTAGCACAGAGGAACTTATACCAAGGAGTGAATGCAGAGAGAGCATCCAACACAGTTTCCTAGGTGCCATCTGTTGTTGTGGGGGACACAACTGTGAAACAAATCTACTTGGGCTGCTGAAAAGCTGAAGCCCAACTGTCTTCACTGAAAGATGACAGGACACATGTGCATCCAGGACAAGTAAGTGCTTCAACCAGGATTCACAAGGTCAGATACTTAAAGTAGAAAAGTGCATTCTACTGCCATGCCAGCATGAACGACAGGCTAGAAAAAGCCCAAAGCTACTCTGGCAACTACTGGCCTCTACCCAACACAAAGGGAACAGATGTTTGCATCCGCAAGCACTCCAGGGGCAGTTCAACAATACACCATGAGAGATGGAAACTCAAAACATGGCAGATTTGCAGCTTTTAACTTGTTACAGTCGTGCTCCTGTGATGACTAGGAGAGAAAAGCAGCAAATGGATCTATGGACTTACATATTTTGTTAGGCAGTGCTCTCCTGGTGGTGTGCCAGTACTAACCAGGGATACAGGCAAGACCACTAGTTCAAGTTCAGTTGGTCACAAACACTCATTCTACCCTCCTTTTTCTCATTACTGAGATGTTTTAGACCGACTCAGCTAGTCATCATCAGAATGGCCGACACGGCTAACACAGACCTAGTACCACACCCTCCTTGAACTCACCGACTCCGACACCATCCTTGACGAGCACTGTACAATGCTGCTCCCAACAGCTGCGGCAGAACTGGTGCTGACAAGCCAGAGAGAGCAAGTTCTCCTTCCGGACAAACTGCATGCACACTGCGCAGTGGTGGGAGGAATGTACCATTGCCTGGGAGCGAGACAAACCAGTGTTACAGTGAAAGCATCCCAGCTTTCCCTGAGTAATCTCAACTCACCCACAGGCAGCTGCACCATCATTAAAAGCAAGGCTCTACATAGCTGTTAGCAGAAGTTTATGTTCCTATTTCTTCTTTCACAGAAAATGTCATATAATCACTTTTCATCTACTTATACCTTTGCTATTCTTTGAGAAGCTTCTGTGATTCAGCCATCAGCTTCCATGTCTAGCTCTGCAAGCCAGAGAACCAGAGGAGAAGCAGCAGCACGATCACAGCCACATGACCAACAGAGCTTGTTTCATAGCATGACCACATGAAAAAGGAAATAAAGCAACTTTGTTCTAAGTGGCCTCACCAGAGTAAGATTCACTCTACAACTGCACTGACTGCCTAGAACAACTGCTCAACTTGAACAGGATGTGCACTACCTCAAACCTTCACAAGCTGTTCCTCTGAGCTCACCCCTACAGCTTCTCTCTATAGGGTCAGCTGCTCTACAGACACTCAGTATGAGCATCTGCCTCAAAAATACCATCATTCTGCATCAGAAGCTGAAGCACAGAGCAACCTGCTCTTTCCCATACAAAAAGATGTAATGAACCGCCTACCAAAACAAGTTTTTCAAGATTTAAACTAACCTTTTAACTGTAGTATCTTTCTTTCCAAAAGAAGAATCATGGTTGCTGTGGAGAGTAGTTAAGCGACAGCTGATCTCTTAATTAGCTCTTAATGATTAAGATCAGCTTAACAATCTCTTTGATCAGACAAATCGCAAAATACATGAATGAATTTGAAGGTATGTGAAATAAAGATTTTTTTATTTTTTTTTTTTCCTGGACTCTAGGCAGATAATTTATTTTGAGTCCACGAAGCTTATCCCTGTCAGCTGTTTTAGCATTTTCACTGCCTGCTAGTTACAGGTCAGCTCAGATGCCAAATCAGGCTTTTAAAGTCTCCCCTCCCCCCGCAGTCCAAAGAGGGTTTCTCAGATGTAACATTTTATCACTCAAAATCTGACACATGGCAATGTCTTCCTGGGGTGACTGTGGATTGTACCAAGGCACCCACTGTGAACCAAACCTGTAAACATGAAACAGGAAGTTTCTACTTAAAGGGGAGTGGGTGGGAAACTACTATCTAAAGCCCTGTGTAACCCTGGCTCCAAAACATAAGCTGTTGGTTCAAATATCACTACTGACTGGCTCAGCAGCAACCACTGGGAGATTTGCTTAAGCAGAGCAGTACAGCGAACAGTCATCCCAGGAATAAAAAAAATTAAAACCCCTGTTCCAGCCACAGACAAGCTCTTTTTCACTCTGTGCAGCCACAGCTTCCCTTGAGTGTCTTTTAAAGAGAGAGCAGAATTGGAAGAGGTAGCCAAGCTCATGCATTCTGCTCCTTCCAATGTACCATCACTCATGCCAAAAAAAGTGCTTAATTTTCTTGAGCCAAGTAATTCTTGAACATTACCTGCAAGACAATAGCAAAGCTGCTATTTAAATGCTAGGCACCTCTTGAGCGCATTCTCATTTAAGAAGTAAACTTGGCATTGCTTTAGTGTTGGATTTGAGTTTGCATAGGGTTAATATGGGACAGAGGATGCCGTTAGTAATGCAATCCTCCTGTGAGGTGGGTCAGAGGTGTCTGCCAAGGGAACAGACCAAAATAGTTAACATACTTACATGTTTGGATGAGGCGGGCTGAACTCGAGCTTCTACTAGCAATTGGGCAGCATTAGACTTGTGCCTGAAAAGGCAATTGAAGAATGATCAAATCAATTTCTGAATACATTTTGCTTTGTTAAATTGAGTCTTCTTGCCTGAATAAATAACAGACTCTGTGCAAATGGTAGGATAGGTTTCATCAAGGAAAATGGAAATGTATCCTGTGCCAGGCTCCTTCACATAGTGAGCTGAGCTCTCACCAACAAAACTGCATGAGAGTTTCTTCAAAACCAGAAATGGGAATACTTTCTCCCAGTAATGGATTAACATTTCACTCACATTCGTGGATGAGTATTTTTCTACAACTCCCTCTCTCCCACTGAAAAATTATTTTGGAAGCTAAGATTTTCCATCCACACTCCTAGAGCAGTTCTAAGACACCACTCATAACAACACACTCCAGTGAGGCTCCTGTCTGTCTCCCATTCCTTTGCAAAATCAAGCTAACCTGGTTAGGTCTCACTTTGGCTTCAGTCTATTATCTAGTTAAGTATTTACTCTGTGAGAGATTACCACCCTTCAGGCATTTGAAGCTGTCTATCAGCAGCCTTAGAATTAAACATGTCTCGCTGTTTGAGATTTCCACTGTAGAGGAATGTTTCTATCTCAATGAATTCAGAAATAGTAGCATCACTGTTGTGACTGTGCTGTAAATCCTCCCTCCTCACTAGTGCTTTTCAGTTGTACCAGGGAGCTTTCCTTTGATAATGGCACTTCATACCAAGTCAGAAATCTGAGGACCAGATCAACTGGAGAACAACTTGCAAAGTCACAGCTTTAGAACTAAACCCTTTCCCAAACTTCCTTTTGTTTAAATCTCATTAGCTATCCTGCAGAATCGCCCCGAGTTGCTATGCAGGAATCTCACCCTCCACATTCCCAGAGAAAAGCTTTCACAGGATGCTTGGGAACCGATAAGCCAGTTACCAAAGATGATGCCGCAACCTTATCCATACACGACATGCACTTCCCATATGTTCTCTGGATGAAGCTGCTGGGCCAAAAATGGCATGGCAGAATGAGTCAGGCTGATAGGCTCTTTATTTTCAGACAATGCTCAGTTCCAAGCCAGTATTTTCTGGAGGGGCTGCCAGACAGCAGTACCTCCTGACATACTTCCCATACATGTTTAGGTAGAGTCCGAATCCTCCTTTTGAAATCAGCTGGAGGATTTCGTTACAGGGACACTGGCCAAGCAACAAAGGAGCCGTACTTCTCAATTCTCTCACACCATCTTCTCCTGCTTTCCAATGCCACTCAGCTTAGAAAAAACCCATCACTTATGTTCAGAGGGTGCAAAAACTTCAATGTGAATGTAATACTAACAAATATATCAGCACAGGTTCAGTGCTCCTTTATTATTTAGGGCTTTTATGTTCAAAACAGAACATATGTTACCTTTATATGTGTTAAAATATAATATAGATGCAGCACTCTCAGTCTGTTACCTCAAAGTGTAAGCTAAATGCATCTACAGGCTTCCAAACACGACAGTAATTCCTCAGACGGAAAGACATTCGCCACCACTACCCTCTCCCTGTTTATAAATATCTTACAGGTAATGCAGCCTCAACAAAACAGTGTTTTTCCTCTGCTCTCTGGAATGGACTGTATGGCCTGCTCTCAGGTTTAAAGATGCTTGTGAAAAAGACACCTATGGACCACCCTGAGCATTCCTGCAAAGCAAGCAGGAAAAGCACTGAGCACAGAAGAGGTAAGACTATTTGCACTTACCTTTCCAAAATCTCTGAGATTTGCCAGTGGAAACTAACTAATACTAGCTTTGCAACAGCATGTGATACCTAGGTGGAAAATAAAAGGAAAAAGTCAAGTTAGGTATACTTTGATGCCACAGCTCTGCTTAGGACTATTATCTTCTTATAAGATTAATAAGTTCTACAAACCCAGTACAATATCCCAGTGACACTCAATGGTCGATTAACCACTAGAGATAATGTTCATGGCCAGTGCCTCTGCAATATATAGGTGGGAATGAAGCATGGATGTGACCAAACTCACACATGTAGTCACATCAGCAGAGAGAAAGGACTCAAGAATTCAGTGGATTACTTTAACTCCTCATGGAAGCCCCTCACCCAGTCCCGACTGTGGTCGCCACTTCAGAGGCCCAGACCAGACTGGGATCAGAGTCCTCACTAAGTGTGTGAAGCAAGAACCACGGGGCAGACAGACACCACTTACTGAGCTGGAGAAGCAGGATCAAGCTGCAAACGCAGGCACGCTGTGACAGCAAAGGGTAGGGGGAAAACCCAAAACAATTTCCCAAGCCCATGCTGTAGACAAGAAAGTTATGTGCTGGACTGGAATAGGAAGATGGAAAGCTACTGTGACAGAAACTATGTCCACGTAGAGTTGCTTGTATTACACAGACTCCTGCCAAGCAGTAGCGTAGCCCACACTAGCCCAAGCACCCTCTAGACTACTACAACATGACATTTAAAGTCATGTTACAGGGACATAAGCATACAAGGTCTCCTTTGCTTCTATATATTAGTTTATTTCAGCAGAAAATAGACTGGTCTGCTAGCACAAAAAGGCTCTTACCGGCCAAGAACACAGGCATCTCCTATGCTACTGGACCTTCAACCCACCTCTCAGCCTCTTTATGCTTTTATCAGGCCCACAGACTTCAAACAGAGCAGGTCTTCTGCAAAAAAGACACCTCTTCCAGGGGGATCCAGAAAGCGCTTGACCCCTGGCTTCTCACTCCCCTCTGTGCTAGAAAGCACAGAAGCTGGGTAAGCGCAGCGGTCTGCATTCTGCCTTCAAACACCCTCTGACGTTAAAGGGCTCTACCTCCTGCCGTCTAAGACAAGCTATCCCCATTGCTATGCCCTCTCTCTACTATACATAGAGAAAACACAACTCCTTCTGTCCTAGCTGCAGGAAGAGCTACTTTTTCTTTCCCCTAGAGAAGCTGCCAGTCCCAACAATCAGCTGAAAAGCCATAAGCCCTCTTGAATCCTGATACAGGTGAACCACAGGATCCAACATACTGGCAATACAGATGCACAGCAACCCCAACACATGTCCGGAAGGAAAACCAAGCGATGGTCACTTTCTACAAAGCAGACCTGCTCTGCTCACCCAGGGACAGCATATTCATTACTCTCCTAACTCCAACCCACCGAAGAGGTGCAGTTTCACAAGCGACCTATCCCTGCCACATGATATGGCCCCAGGGGTCCTGCACTGGCATGTGTCAGCGCTGGATGGTTCGTTCAGTGAGCTAAAGCAGCGCAGCACCAACACACAATGCACCCGGCTCTTATCCAGCTTTGCTTTCTGATTTGCCCTCTCTCTTGGTCAGTAAGAAATCCCAGTAATAAAAGCGCAATTTTCAATGTTCAAATAATCCTTTTTTTCTAGAAGGACTGAAGCTCATGCTCCGTAAGATTTGGTATGTCACCTTCCTCAACTTCACCAGCAGTGTGACCTTCAGGAAACAAAGGCTGCCCAGGCAGCACTGCCCTCCCTCCAGGGCTCAGAAACCTGTGATATCAGATGGAGCGTGGCACACAGGGCTGCTGCTGACAGCATGTACGGTCCCCTCCAGTTTGTACAGATGAAATGCCACTGCCAGCCTTGGATGGGTTGTTATCTTAACCCACCAGCCTGGCAGACCCAGACAGACATCTATCACTTGCTTGTACAAGGAAGACATCTGCATTTTGTAAAACAAACAAGCATCAGGAATGTGGTCTCTACAAGACTGGCTTCCTGCAAATGCAAACCACATGCTAATGAATCATTCTCTAGCAGCAATGAAATTATTTCTCAGTAGCAATGAGGAAGAACTACCATCCTGGCAAAAAAAAACAAACCACCAGAGTTAAATAGGAAGTTCATCTGTAACATATGAAAATGAGTATTTTTCAGTTGGATTTTCAGAGCCTGAGGTGCAGCACCCGCTGCAGCATCAGGACTTGTAGTCCATGAAGTTACTTGTTCCCAAAGGAGAAACCAAGTACATTCAAGAATGAAGACGTACAGAAAGAGAAATCCAAATACCAGCATACACATTTCTGAAATCTAATACATTTAAACGCTTTCGAGTCAAACTATTTGCCAGGCAAAAAGTGCTCCAGAAAGATGCCAGCCAGATTAACAGATCTGGAAGAATAATAGAGCTTCTGTGACTGTTCCTATTTTCCTCCAACTGCAAGCACCGAGTGGATCAGCTGTAGTGCTAATTTTATTAGATTCATTATAAAAGCATCCAAGAACAAAACATTTTTGACTCGTAAAGCCAGGTTCATGACAAGAGTCTCCTTTCATAAAATCCCTGAAGCAGAAAAGTTTTTGATTCTAGCTGATGGGAATGCATGTGGTTTTGCGAAAAAGAAGCCCCAGAGTCAGCCAGTACCCCCAGTCTGCGTGGCACGGAAGTACTAGTTTTTACACAGTAAAGATAAATAACATATAGACTGTAAGAAAGAGGTATGGGAGAGGAGCAGACAACTGACGAGGCTTGGGCCATGCCCGCCGAGTGGAGTCTCACCACATTACAATCTACATACTGCTCACCACCAGCAAGGCTGGTAATTCAGAAGGTGATCGTGAATAACATCAGGGGCTAACACTACAGGATAGAGTCAAGAAAACAAGCATGAGAAGAAAACCAAGTGTTTAACAGAAGCCTGCTTCTATTGATTAGCAGCACTCCCCAGCCTCCTCCATGATTGTACATTCACAATGAGTGAATGATTTTACCAAGTCAGCCAGTTCTTCCACAATAATACCCTCGAATAATTGAAGTATTTCTTTGTAAGCAGGAGGCAAAACATGCTGAGCACAGAAAAATACCACTGCAATCAGAAGTTGGGTCCATATGTACATAATTCATTAACTTATGGTACTGGAGAAGCCACGTACAGAAGTTGATACTGCTGGGGGAACTTCAGTTAGAAGACATTAATGCCGCCTCTGTACGCACCCACTCCCAGCTTAGGAAATAAGCCTTGGTTGCTGTTCAGGCACACTGACCAATATGGCATTTCCTGGACAGTCAGAAGTTCCACATTATGAAAGATCTCAAATTTACAAAACGTGCCAGAAAGAGCTACGATTCAGCCCCCTATCAGCCACTGGGTGCCACAAGAATCTCAGGATATCCAGGAACAATAATGCTTTGTCTCATAGACACAAAACAAATAGAAAAAGATGCAACTGATAAACTGTCAGCTTTGTTTAAACTTTCCTATTCTCACTTCAGCATACTAAGACCCCTAAAATGCAGTGAGATAGCCCCACTTGGTGTCTTGTTGGCAGTAGGTCATTTCAGTGGAATGCTTCTACAGACCACTGTGCAGCAGGGAATGCATACTCCAGGTGTTGCACTTCTATTTCACTTTTTATCTGAAACAATTGATTTGTGTTGATGCTTCTACATAGCTTGACTTCTCCAGAACACTTTGAGCTGTGATTAAACATTAAAGTTTAGAAGATGAAAGCTGAAAGAAGTAGTCATGCTAAAAACTTTCTTTCCCTCATTCTCATTTCCTTATTTTCTCACCATCAGCTTAAAACTTTAAGACCAAAGATCAGCTCAGTCCAAATCTGAACCTGGAAATTTTCTGACTGAAGACCAGGCTTCTTTCTTCATGATGTGGCAGCAAAGCTGCAGAGAGAGGATCTCATCCAATCTGCAATTTTCAGCTTCACCTTGAAACAGGAATTTGGTCACCTCAGAAGCCTCTTCCAAACATCCATCAGCTTAACTCTGACTTACCAGTGTCAGAAGGCTGCTGATTGCCAGAAATGGGCACCGCACACAAATGTTTATCACTGCACCGGGAAAGGGGCGCAGTGTCTATGCACACAGGAAAGGTGCCAAGAGGACGCTGCTCTGCATAAGGGAAGATTCTGCAGGAGTCGTAAAAAAAGAGTCTGAAAAATTTATACAGTGCTAGAAAAAAAATAAATTCTGAAAGTAGAGCAGAGAAGTAATGCCATTGCATTAAACACACATCTATTCGTCTTCTGGAAGAGAGCACAATTAGGTTTTTTTTGGTCTTATTATTTCTATCTCCATTTATCTCCTGGGCTCTTTACTCTCCAAGATAAGCAAAATTCTCACACTTCTGAAGTGTGAGAGAGAGTCTGGCACTCTTTAGGACAAGACAATATCAAAAGAATTTGCAAAGAAGCTCTGCAGGTACCTTGCTGGGTGTAGAGAGTGCTAAGACAACGATGTCTCAACTTGCTTCCCTAGATAAGCTGAGATGTTTGTAGAGCTGAAGTTTCATCTCCCTACAGCAGAAAATCTTTTCAACCATGACACTCTGACAGTTGCTAATTCAGACAGAAACGTTTCCTAAAAGCTAAAAAACCACCGTCTTTTGTAGAGCTTACATTCTACAGAAATTGCTCATGAATATTTATGTTGTATGCATATCTCATGAGTTCATTTCACTTTTCTCCAAGGGATGGCCTATATTTTTGGAGGTTTCAATCCTCACTTTTGCAGAGATATGGTATTGGGAATTTAAAAGCAAGAATCATCACATGATTCTCAAAGAGATTCAATTCCGAATGAGTTGGAGATATTATGATCTGGTTGGAGCTGACATCCCATGGCTTCGCACCAAGCTGACAATTCCTGTTAGATCAGGATTGCACTGAAATGTCTGACCGAGGTGAACACAAACCTGGCATAAAGAAATGCAGCTTCAATTTCTTGTCTTTCCCCTAATCAAAGCTTTTTATACAAATAGATTTTACACAAACAGGATTAATCTTGAGAAGCACTTACTCTAACCTACAAATAGTTTTTGTTAGTTCTACAGGGAAAGGATGGACTCGGGAAGGTATCAGTTTGTGTCTTGCATCAAAACTTCTAAAAACACGCTCTTAAATTCTTTACAACAATAAAAACACACAGAGCAAGAGCCTCTGGAATTGTTGCTGCTGGTGAGCAAAACAGAGACTGAATTGAGTTGGTGGTAGAGAAGAGTACACTTTAGAAAGAAACCATAATTTGTGTTGAATAATTTTGCTGAAGAAAAAAATACCTTCTCATATGCTTTACTTAAGGATACTGAGGTAAAGAAAGTGAATAAACAGATGGAAAAAAAACCCTATTTTACATTCATTTCTCTTCTGGAAAGTAGATCTGAATCTCTCCATGCCCCACTGGAAAAAATACCCAACTGCTATATTTTTACTGACAGGTTTCTCAAAAAAACTGCAGAAATATTAAGAATTAAGAAGAAATTAAAGGGCAACCAAAAAGCTTTTTTTGGACCACATTTTCTCCTTTGCTTTGATCTAGCTCGTTTTTAAACCGAGTTCCAATACACAGTCCTGGTAGAAAACTCATCAGGCTACGGGGGCTTGAGCTGTGATTAACATCCCCTGCCATAAACACCCCAAGTGTTCCAAGTCTTGTAGCAAAATCCTTGTATCTCTCACAGGCTTCTAAGCATCAGAAAGCCATTTTCAAAATTGAACTCAAACTAATTTCACTTATTAAAAAAGACAAACTTACAGCGAAACCAGATACCCTGCTTTTCTTCTGGGTTCAGTCAAGCTTTAAAAAAAGTGAGAAAAAACTCTCCATCTTTAGGTTTCAATACTCACAGTATTGTTTACAATTTGTGTAACATTTCAGCCTCTCTCCTGATTACAGACTGCAGGCTGCAGTAGGGAAAGAAATGCAATTTAGAGTCTGTAGACGCAGCCTCGATACCAGGGAAGGGTCTTGACAAACAGCACTACACGAGCTCTGCTTCATCACAGGGTTTTAATCTGCACCCCATCGCTCACCCTCTGGCATGCAGAGACCCGGTGGCAGTCTGCAAGATTAGAAGCATACTGAGGAGGCAGAATGTAGTCTGGGAATGACAAACACTGCTGGTGTTATAGACATGGTTTGTGCAGCCGTCAGTGCACAACCTAGTTGGCCACATACTGAAGAAAGGGGATCTCGGGTTAAATTCTAACTCCTTCTCCCCACTAACACGTTGCTTTAATCCAACTGCTCTCCTACACAGGACAGCAACAATTTTAGCTGCAGCTGCCAACAAACAGGATCAGTAGGACTCAGCTAGGAAATCTCAACATACGTATTTCTCAAGCTGTTAGGCTATTCTTCCTGAAGAGATTCAGAAATAAATTATAGAAAAAAAAATACTTAAGTAAGATGGCATGCCAGAAGGCATTACAAAATAGCTACGAGATTCCTTCTTTGAAAGATTTAGAGCGAAAGAAATGCAGCAAGAAAGCTGTAAGACGGTACTCAGAAGATTGACATGAGACTCCCCAGCTGTACTCGCTGCAGTTATTTTTCCACACATAATGCAGTGCCTGGGAGCACCAGTGCACACTGCACTGTGTTCCCCACATGCTGCCCAAACCCCCCGCAACACACCCCACTGCTGCACTCAGCTCAGCCCCTGCCTAGGTGCTCTCCCAGCAAAACCTCGGAGAATCAAACAATACCTTCTGGCTGGCACAAAGGAGGATACAGAGGACACATGGGGAGGAAGCGAGTGAATAATAATAGCCTGAATCCACACGATCGCGAGCAGTGGCTCGGGAGACAGGGTGGCCAATTCAAACTGGGAAGCACTGGTGCGTGCGCACAGCCACAGCAGCACAAGCAGAGCATGGGGCTTAGGTAACTTTGCAGTGAGTAATCCCTGCTCAGTCCCAAATAACGTTGCCCTTTACTTGACAATCCCAGCTCCTAAGGCCGTTTTTCTTTTGTTATAAAAAGACAAAGAGGAGGAACACCTGCTTTGTAAAACAGCGTTTCGCAGCACACAACGTAGCTCATTTCTGCTGTGCCATCTTTAATGGGCACGGCACACAAATCTGGCAGTGTGCTTCAGCTTCTTCTGTGATCCTGCTGTCCATTTGTAAGCTTGCAACATGAAACGCTTATTGAAAGACTGTTTGGGCATTTTTAATGACTTGTGTCTTGCCTCTACCTCCCACCAAGATCATACTCATCCAACAGCTGTGAACAGATCTTTTTTGCTCACTGCAGAATGGTACTGGCTCTAAGATATGCTTAAGGCGTGAATCATAAAGGAATGTGTGGGCTATAATCACCCTCCACATTTGTGGCTCATTTTTCCAATCAACTTGAGAACTTCAGCAGTCCTGGGCAATAAGGAACAAAAATTATTTGACTTCAATAACTTGTGACAAGTCGGCAAGTTGGTTTGCTAGCTAGCTCTCTTATCTCGCTGACCAGAAAACTAGGAAAATTTACCATGTTTTTTTTTAAAAAAAAACAAAAAAAAAGACCTTTAGGAGCAAAAATAAACACACACTGAAGACAGTTACAGACATCTTCATGTCCTCTCAATGTTTAACACACTACTAAAATACAGGCCTTGTGAAACTGGTAGGCAACAACACAGCTTTTGTATAGCAGAACCTCCAGAATCTTTGTTTGGGAACGAAAAGCAGGTAAAAGACAAAGGTACATCTCAAATGTATGTGCTCCTAAGGGTTACAACTTCAGACTGGGTGCTTCACATACGTTGCCTTGATGTTAGAACACAGAACATGGTATGGATCTAAACCTGCACGTCCTGACTGCTCTAGGCTGTGCAGGTACCATGAAATAGCGTGTTATCATTGCCAAACACCATTACAGGGGTTCTGTGGAGGAGTTAAATTTGCCTATCAGGGTCTACCATTTATAATGAATGACATCTAAATATTTACTAATATATACTAATATTTACCAATGTTGCTTCTTATGGATATTAACTCTGAACATAAATTTTTCAAACTCTGTTCTTATGTATGGGGATTTTAATATTTCAAGGGGCTTTAATGCTTCTTGTGTACTTGAAGTACTTGGGTAGAGCTAGTCTTTTACCACTGCTACGTTGCATATAAATGTCACAAAGTCATTACGCCTTCAAAAAGGATGAGTACGCAATAGGGCAGGTTTGTTCAGCTAAGCAGCCCGTACCCACACTCAGCCACAGTTTGCACAGCGGTACAGGGAGGCACACACACCCGTGGCTCGGCATCTGGCTCTTTACAGGCTCTTTGCACTCATATTGAACAGGCGTCCTGCAAGTCCCAGGTCCTTCGGGTAGAGCTGCTCATACAGGCTGCCCATCTCCACACGCACGACTCTGGATCTGCTAAAGATGGCATCTGAAAACGAGCTCTGCCAGCATTCACCAAGCAGTTCTGCAAACTAACTGTTCTGTGTCAGCGCAATTTGAGTGTCTGGAATAGTTTCAGAGGGCTGTGTTTTTATGAGTAAATACTAATTTGGTTGCATTAAGAGATGTGACCGACACCAATCAGGTGAGCAAGAATATACAAAAAACTGGTTTATCTCTGAAAGATCAGTAGTGGTAACACGGATTAAGATTCAGAATGATGTCATGACATCAAATACTTTTTGCATCTTCTGAGTTTTAGTCTTCAAGGAACAGGGCTAAAAAACACGTATCACAAGCTGTTATTTCAAGGAGCAAGGGAAGTAAGCTGATCAATATTAGCAAATTACATTAGTGAACTGAAAATCCTAAATTCTTCAGTTTTACAGTTCCTGACAACATCAGAATCAACTGCCTGTAAAACACCAGATAGTTATCTTTCCTTGTTCCCTTGTACGCGCAGAAATGTCTTAGCTTCCCCGTGACTGACAATCAGCTTCTAAAAAGACTTAAAGTCAAGGTAATGTTTTTTCATAAATTGTACTTCCATTTGTTTTATTTGGTAGTTTACATCATCAGCGTAACAAAAAAGTAATTGGTAAAAACTTGAAAGATCCATCTCGTCACTGAAACAGAAACCACTGCCAGTTATTTGGAATATGATCGATATTCCAGACTTGCATGGAGACCCTCAGCAGAGCCAGAAATTGTCATTCACAAACAAAACCAATATGACATCATCATGCACTTAATTGCTTGCCAGTGACAGGGTCAACTTAGTTGAGTATCGTACTGTTTGTATGCATGTGCTGATAGATGCCACTCCAGACCCACAATCATTCAATGGCGATGGACAGAGTTATCTTGAAAACAAGCTTGTAACTATATAATTTTAATTCTTTATTTTTGAAAGATACTGGATTTTATAGCTGTATCTTCTTAAAAAGAACTGATGCAAATTTCATTGCTGGTCTGCAGGCAATACCTGCCATTCTGCTTTCAAGATTGTTGTCCTTAACAAGTGTTGGCTGTGGTGAAGTGACCTTTTCAGGAATTAGAAATGATCTGCTTCAATTCGTGGGCCTTTTGGTCGACCAGTTTTGGATTTTCTTCTGGTATGTTTCAACAGAAACATATTGTCCTAATTTTAATTCACATATTAACTGAACCCTCCACAAACAGGCATTCAGATAAAGAGTGCAAACATTTCCTCTTCTTTTTCTTGGAAAGCAAGGATCTACTCACAGTTCTTACTAAAAGAAGAATGAGGAGAAACTTCCAGAGTACCACTTACAAAGCTCCTCGAGCTTCCACATGGTTCTGGGATAATCATTACTGTTGTTGCAGCAGGCCTGCCACACAGCACAGCTGGTTGTACCTACTGCTACCTTGTTTGTACTAATTTTTCTATTCGGAATTACCCATCTGACAAAAAGCAAATCAGAAGAATTCAAGATAGAAGTTTCCTCTGACAGTAAGAGATATGAGGGCATATACGTACCTACATGCTAGGTTTCATGCTTTTATAAGTCTTATAAGATTTTTAACTGATTTTTGTCTCTTAATTGGGGTAGATAAAAACCAAGCGTTTTCTTGAGGAGCCTATTTCTTCTGATGTCGTGTTCAAACTTCTAAACATACACAGGGTGCTCACACTTGAACTTGGCTTAGCCAGACAACGCAAGGTTTGTTCAGTTGTCTGTTCAGCTTCAGTAGGAGTGAGAATAAGGTCAACTGTAACTCACAGGGAATGAAAAAAGGTAGACGAGAGGGTTTCCAAGGAAGATCACCCTTTACCTTCACACTTCGCAAAAAACAGTAATTCAATAATCAGCCAAAAATAGCTGAAGAAAACAGTTTAAAGCACAAATGTTGTGGGTTAGTGAGCAGAAGAAATTAAATGCTATTTATTTAGAAAGTTATTATTAGCTAATAACAGTACATATTGCAAGCATGAAGATGTAAAGCTCTGAATACCTGTTTCTGGTCTTAAAAGTTTGTAGACTTTATATTACAGAGAAAAAACCACCACACTCAACACACTCCCTCCAGAATTAACCTTCAGAAAGTGAACTGTCTAATGAAAATATACAGTTATTACACTTATTCCTTATTTGCTTTAGCAAATTGTATTAGTCTGTTAACTTCTTGTGACAGCAAATTGCTCAGACGCCATGTTATGCATTGCTTTCAACACTGTACCTCCTGAAGACAGTATTTACCTTCACCTTTCTCTGTCATGGGCAGCCACTCTGTCTTAAATATGAGCTAATGCTGAAAAGCACTACAAAACCACTGGTTATCACAAGGTAAAGGAGATGAAATCAACAAAATGAACCACTGCACTCCAAAAGAACAATCACCACTCCCCTAAAAAGACAAGACATTATGAACAGTTGCCTTCAAATGGAAAAAAAAAAGTTTTTAGAGCTCAAGTAAATTAGAGGAAAGAAATTAATACAGTTCTTACAAAAGTCTGCCCCTGTTTATTCATATCCATTAAGTCAATGGAAAGTAACGATAACAAATGGTACAGCGTGTTCTATTCAATTTCCTTCTCCTCTATGCTTGCTAGTTCAACACAAATTCTTTCCACTCCTGCTTGTCTCAGAAAACTAACAAAATTACAAGTTTCCACAGTGGAAGACAGGGGAAGAAAGAAACAGGGCTGCTGGAGTATTGTAAGAAAGGATGCCAGGAAACAAGAAGCATGTGCTGCAGATACAGAACAGATTTCCAAGAAAAGTGTAAGTCTTGCACCACTGTAGCCAGCAAACAGAGAGTTAATGTGGCACTTCCAACAGCTAAAGACTTACAAGATCACAGTTTTTCAGGTTGCTACCCAAATTTATTTTTATCTTCTCATGTACAACCCAAAATGCGTAGCACTTCATTTTAAAGCAAATACGTAGGCATCTTCTTGCTATAAAAGTAATCTAAAATGTTCTCTCCTTGGGTCATATCTGGGGTGAGATTCAAGTCGATTGGTATTATCTGGTCAACTATAATATTTGCTCAATAAGACCTTAAGAATCCTTGGAAAAAATATTTTAACTTTGGAAGCCTGATTTTAAAGACTAAAAATACTTCTTTTGTTAACTTAGTTCAATAGAACAATATGGCAGGGGTCTCATCAGCGTAACGTGCTCCATTTGAAGGGTGCTCCATTTGAAGGCAAATAGTAAGGAGCAGAAAAGCCATTTTAAATCTTTACTTAATCGCTAAGAACCAAGAGCAACTGGCAGCTGGCTCAAAAGCGCTGACCAACTATTCTCATTTGTTCTTTTCTTTTGCCTCTCTTTTCTGACAATCTGTAGGGGAACAGCAGGAATTCAGAGTCCAAGCTGTACATTTTGAAGAAATCACAGACATGAGTTTGACAGTCGAGTAAAATTTCATTTTCTGAGGTGAATGCTGCGAACAAGCACAACAGGCAGCAAAATCAGCTAGAGATGCTGCAAAAAGTATGGGTGCACTTTAGAGCCTACTGTTACACATTTCGCTGTCCTCAGGCTTTACAGATATAGTTTCTGTAGGACACTGACATGCAAATAAGGATCAAGAAATCCCTTTTTTTTTTAATTAGTTTTGATTCAGACCAAATGAACAGGAGTCAAAGCCTATCCAACGTATTTATAATCTGTGGTCACCTGTCCTACTTTCAGGGCTTGTTCCAGAGAAGAATAAGCACTGGAAGACCTGTTACGAAGTAGATGCATTGGTAATTTCAACCTAGCATCAACTTCTAGATCGTAAGAGAACTCCACTTTCTGCTGACCTGCCCTGGGACTGAAGCACAGGGACAAGGCAGAGAGGGAACCTTCTCTCATCAGCAGTCTGCACTCCAGTAATCAGCTGCACAAAGAGAAAGAAAACTTCACAGAAAATCTTATTGAGTGTAATACCATGGAACTGACTGAGTGAGACTCTTCTGTGATAAATTAGTCACCACAAGAGCTGGCAAGCTCGTCGTATTCTAATTGCTGTCACTGCAACAGTAGGGTTAATACCTGGCATGACAGCTGATCTGCATTTGAACGTCTATGATTATTCTCTCAGAACCAACAAAGAAAGGTGTTTTTGTTAGAACTACAGAATTTTAGCAAGTCTTCCTAGCTGTCAGTTATCTTCTCAAACACAGGGGTACCAATCTGCACCATTTATGAACCGGTTTACATTTCTACATATTCTCTTCACATAGTGTTAACACAAAGAGTTGTAACTCAGGAATTTTGGTCATTAAGCTCAGCTCTGTAAAAAAAGGAACTGTAAGAATCAACATTCAGCCAGGAAGATTTTTCAGACCCCAGAACCAATATGCAACCACCATAAACCATTGAGTCAATTCTGAACCAGGGGCCTTCAATAATTTTCCTCTGACTCCCCGTAAGAGTAATATCGTCACAGCTTTTATTTCAAACTGTATGCTCAGCATTTGCTTTTTCAATCACAGACTTATTTGCCAGCTGTGTTAACGCAGAAACCTTTCCTCACCTTTAATGTGGCAGCCAAGCTGGCCATGTGTTCATTCAGCGTGCTCTCCGACTCCTTGTAAGTCAGGCAGGTGAACTGATATTCCTCTGGATCAAAGGCATCTGCTCCCTGTTGCTCCACATCGTTAGCTACCCCATCATAATAATCCTCTATATCCCCAGGATCTTCATCCTCTTCCTCCTCCTCGCAATTGGGGTCATAATCCTCTTCATTGCTGTCAGAGCCCTGGCTGTTCATGTCCACGGACATCTTAATGCCCTGTCAAACCGCAGACCAGGAAAGCGATTGCAGCTTCTTTTTCTCCTCCAAACTTTATCGTTCTTTTGATTTCATCTGAGCTCTGTCTCCTAAGGAGGGAAAAACAGTTTTTTTCTGTTGCCTAAGAAATTGCAAGAGAGGCCACATCATCATCACACAGGTGAGCAAACAGGAATGGATCAACCCAACCACCCAGCTGAAGAAGATTCTGCCGTGCAGGTCCCTGGTTTGGATCCACTGCAACTCTTGCACTTGAAAAGCCAAGGCTGCTCGTACAGGTGATGTCTAAAACCTCAGAGATTGGCTTATTACACTGCACCCTACACTCCAGCATGGGCCCCGAGACTTTTGACATTAGGAAAGTGGCTGCATAACCTTCACTACAGATCTTTTCAAAGATAGCGCTAAATTTATGACATCAAGTTTTTACCAACAGCCTGAAGTGCTGCAGAAAAGCATCATATCCCTTTTATCAACAGGAAAAAACACAAACCTCAACTATAACCACAGTAGCCAGAAAGACAACCTGTGATACCCTGTACAAGTCCATATTGCTTCAGAATCACGGCCATTAAGTGGGGCTTTGGAAAACAAGACAAGCAAACAGATCTCTCACATACACCCAATTTAACAGTCTTCCAAACCATCTCAAAGGAAATGGTGAAATAAGTGAACCTCTTTAAGTAGATTCTACTGGATGTGATGTGGCTTGGGCCTTACGTCAAAAGAGGGAAATAAAATTAATTCATTTTACTACCTTCTCAATATACACTTATTACCTTCTGAATGTAGAAATTTATGCTCAAGTGTTGACAGCTGCTATCCAACAAGAATCAGAACAGCTTTTTTTTTTAGATTCTCATTGGTATTGGAAAATTCACATATTTGACTTTACTTACCTGAACTACAAACCTTCTCTTTCTGTAATTAAACTGCACGAATTTGAGTTCTAAGAGGTTCAGCAGTAGAGAACTCATCAACCTTGAATTATGGTGATCTCATATTTAGTCACAAATTCCCACTTAACCAAATAATTTAGTTTCCAGAGAGAATATATTAAATACAAAAGAATTAAAATGCTGCAACCAAATTTTACATATAAAAACATATATATAAAATCAAAGTATATTTTTCCACAAGCAGCATGTATTTGGTTTCTTATCCATGTTTGCATTTTACGTTACTATGTTGTTAGCTCTGTTACTCAAGTATATTCCCACAGTATCATAATTTCTAGCTGCCGAGGAAACCATAACCAAGCTTGGAGAATCCTGACTTTAAAGCACAAAAAAATCTCAACCATAAGTTTTCATTCTTTTTCCTTAAGTCATTTGTTTTCTGTTTCCAGTAACCTGACCACGCAGCAGAGAATAACCAGGCAAAGATGTGATGTACAACTAATTTGAGGGGCTGTGGTGATTTCAGCAGATACAAACCTCCAGTGAGAGAGGAAGGCTGGCAGCGAATTATATTTTCCCTGACTTCTGGTCTCCCATCCTTCCATTTACCTCTTGATTCCTTAGCTATCCACAACATAAGTAGCACATAAATATTTTATACCACTGCTTTCCATAGAACTTCAGAGGAGCAGAGGCACTGTCTCTCCATGTTGGAGACAAATGTGAAACATGATTTGACAGTCACAGGGCAAACCTATATTGTCCCTCCCTCCAACCACCTTAGAGTTAAGTTCCAGGCTTAATCTGTATCGACGCCGACCTCTTGCATAGAAGCAGCAATGGATCTTCATCTGTTAAACGTTATCTTAAAGAAATAACTTATTTGAGAATCTAAATCACCGTGAGCATTTCTACAGAGATATCAATAGCCCAGCCTTCTTGAGCCAACCTCAGAGCACCACAAATCCTGAGCAAGTTTCACTTCTCATACTCACTCAGACCATCCCACACTCTAGAGAGAAAAATAAACTAAAAACCCAAACCAAAATACAGTGCTCATTTGCTGTCTCAACACGTTGTGAGTCCTGTTCAAGCAAAGAGATGTCTTTAGATATCTAAGCAGAATAGTGGGCCTACCCAGTACCTCAGCAGTTCCATACCAGGTGCTGAGGAAGAGGCTCAGAAGAGCACAGAGCCGTTTGTCTGCTCCACTAACACACTTATTTGGACAAACAGAAGAACTGTTTGCATGGGCAAATGGGATATATCAAGCAGAAAACAGGCTGCAGACTGGGCGATTTTTGAGACTCCCGTCACAACATTCTCGGAAAGAGCTGACCTCCAGCAGAACTGAACGGCTGACAGACGTGCGTGAAGAGGGAGCAAGGCTAAAGCACCAGCTCTGCCAACGAAACAAAGCAGGGCACTGGGAAAACGGGGAACAGAACTCGCCTCACCTGACGCTCAGCCCAATGCTCTCCCTCATGATCAAATCACGAGCTCTCTAAATACAGACTAAGACAAGACACAGCTATCACTCGATAGCATTAGTTCTTAAGACAATAAAGATGTTAAACTCAAAAAAGAGGGTCAAAAAAGCAAAGAGTATTTAGAACAAATATTTATCATAATCCCAAAGATCAAATTACACTTTTCTAAACCATATTTAGATCGCTTTTCGACTCAAGGAAGGATGAGGTCCTTTTTTAGCACCTTTATCCAAGATACTCCCTCGTCTTCACTGGCACTGATACAATTTAAGCCCCTCTCTTCCTCCAGCCTCCTTGCAGAAACTCGGAAACACACCCACCTCTGTGCTCTGCTCCCTGCCAGCTCCAAAGGAGGTGCCCTCTTACTGCTTTGCAACACAGTTCTTCTTACTAAGGTCTTTTGAAAAAAAAAATGCCTTCAAATATGCCACCATCAGTCTCTCTCTGACCTAATCCCTGTCAGACATAGTAAATTACATGATCCTACCTCAAATCTTGTCCCACTACATAATTCTTTCCTGATTTCTTGTCCTTTCTGTCTACCTCTATGGGATTTCTCTAATAAGTCTTTCGGAGGATTCTCCTCTTTTCCTGTTGATATTTCATAGCCATTTGAGACAGCTTTTTCTTCTTTCACTCTTTATCAGTAACTCTGAAACAGCAAAAGTGCAACTCAAATCTGCCTCCTGAACTGTTTATCCACGTAAACTTCTAATGGTCTGACGCTCTTCTCTCTGCAACCATCCCTAACCCCAACCCCACACTTGCTATTGGTGTTAACCGCATCTTTGCCCGTGTCACTTAAAGCTGTACTTGGTGGATAGTCCTTCACACAAGCAACATGCAAACATTGCCATTTCCTTCTCCATGGATGTTTTTGAGAGGATTTTTTCATCCCAAGAGTGAGAAAGTAGAACAACATCTTCCATTCTTTTCACCACAGATGACTCTGCAGAGACCTCCTTGCAGCCATATCACACATCCCCCGTGAATCTGCACGCTCTCCTCCCACTTCTCTGTCTTTGTTCATACTATCACGACTGCCTTGTCCTTCCCAAACCATCTAACCCATTTCTTTCTTGTCTTTTCTAATTTATCATCACTTTTAACAAGTTATTTTATGCATACCTACAGAAGCCTTCCTTCCACGGTAGCTCTGGGCTTGGGCAGAAAGGTGCCCAGTCTATTTAAATTACCTCAGGTCCGTTTCTTTTGTAACCCGTACACGACTAAATCCTGCACTGGTCCCGCACAGCCAGAACACCGCATACTCGCAGGAGGAAAGCCCAAGGAAACTGGGGGGAATGGAGCTGTGGAGGAAGAGCTCGAACGGCGGCGGGGCCAGGAGGGAACCCCAGCACAGCCCCCTCGCAGCCCGTGCCGAGCGCGGCCGAGAGCTCACGGGCTGCGGCTTCTCCCCCAGGCAGCTAGATCTCGGTACCGGCACCGGGGCGGAGCGCGCCGGCCGCTGAACTGAGCAGAACTTACGGAGAAGCGGCACCGCGTCCCTCACGTCGGGCTCGCTCCGCCCCGGGCCCCACCGCCTACCGCTGAGGGACACGGGCCCGGCAGGCGGCGGCACTCCCCGGGAGCCTCCAGCTCCGCGGCA
>VWZK01016349.1:78685-104249 GCA_013396935.1 Baryphthengus martii | reverse complement strand
CCCCCCCCCAATCCTGCCACAGTGTGAGTGACCTCAGTGCACCTAGGATTCTCTTTGCTGGAGGCCTGGCTGGGATCTTCAACTGGGCAGTTGCCATTCCACCAGATGTGCTGAAATCCCGTTTCCAGACTGGTGAGTTGCATGCTGGCTTGTGATGGCCACGCTCAGTGCAGTACTCCTGTGCATGGCCAGGGCAGCGATGGGAGGTGTCATCCGGGTGTGGCATCTGGGAGGTGGCATGTCTTGAGATAAGTACAGGAAAAAGCCAAGTGTGTTCCGATCTTTTTAGTTGTTTTCCTCACGAATTATTGGCAAATTAGGCTGCACTTCTCTGTTTCTGCTTCCCTCCTAATATAATGATCCCAATTTGAGGTACCTGTTTTGAATCCTAGATGTAGAATTCATAATAATAAAACCACTTGTCATGGCTGTTTTCTTACAAATGTAACTTTTTCAGAGGTTTTGTTATTTCTCTTCAGACATAGTTGTATAAATTAGCCTGTGCTACTTGAAATTTATAGCAGCGGGGCATGCTGAGAGCTTTGCTTTTAGAGCAGCAGCTCTGCCCTTAAGTATCTGTGGCCTAATGATGGTGAGGATGGCCCCAGGCCTTGTACTTCAGCAAAATTTGGCAGCTGTTTTGTTTTTTTTTTTATTGGTTTCTCTAGGAGTCCTAGTCAATGAATAGGATCGTTTCCTGTTTCTTATAAACCAGCTTTATCAAAGTTTATATCTGACCTTCTTATCTCCTAATTGCAGCTCTTGGGAGAGCTGTGATCAGCAGTGCAAGTAATAGCTCAGACTGCCAATCCTGACAAAATTTATTCTCCTTCCTTGCCTGCCCCCAATGACTTGATGATGTAAATTGTTTGCGGTGATGGTGAGCACCTACTTTCTGTTTACTGAGTCTTTAGTAAGGTTTCTTTTTTGTTTGCTTTCTTTTGACTGAAACAGATCATTTTCCCAAGCAGATGTTGTCACAACATAACAAGCACTACGTGGATTCTGGTGTCACCTAGATGGTATAGCAATATGAACCTGTTGAAAATCCTGGGCTGTTACATATGCCACATCCGTCAGCACTCGTGACTGCCACACATCTAAGCTAATGTGTTTTCTATCCCTTTCAGCTCCTCCAGGAAAATACGCAAATGGCTTTAGAGATGTGCTGAGAGAACTTATCAGAGAGGAGGGAGTTGCATCTCTGTATAAGGGCTTCACAGCTGTAATGATCAGGGCATTTCCTGCTAACGCCGTAAGTAAATTGCAATTGCCAGCAGGTTTTGGGGACCTGACTGCATACAGTGAATGTTTGCAGTCTGTAGTAGAGATGACTGGCTGCTTATTGTTGTACCATTTCAGTGGGATTCTTGCCACTGCAGGTTCTTTTGGCTGTTGGTGTCCAGGTTCTAAAAATGTACCTTAATCTGGGAGGAGCATCAAGTAAACCTTCCTTTGAAGCTCTGCATTAAGGCCCTTTGTTGACTTTCTCTAGTGGTCTTTCTCTACCAGTTAACCGTACATCCACCAGTAGAAGACAGAAGTGTGTGGATGAGTTTGGATTGGCTTCCCCTTCACTAAATAATGAACCTAATGGAGTAGAGGTTCTGCCTTGTGTGGAGGGATATAGTAGAATTTGTGCTCTAGTCCAAGACTTTTTTTGTTCTCTTCCTTCTCCATCAGCCATGTCAGGTGTTTATAGTGCTGCATTTCGAAGATGTTTTTTGGAACAGATTTTAAGAGTGCTTGTGTTCTGTATGCTCTCTCTCTCTTTTCCAGGCATGTTTTCTTGGTTTTGAAGTTGCGATGAAGTTTCTGAACTGGATCGCACCAGGTCTATGAAGACTAGGAAGTCTTTGGAAATTAGAGAGGAGAAGGAAGAGAGTGCAAGTCTGCCTAAAGGAATAAATGAATGATCACTTGAAGTTTCAAGAATGATTGCTTGCCTAATACCTTTTTGCCTTCCTCACATTCTTTAGGTGGTGCTATGTGCCATTCAGAAATGTAAGCCATAGCTCTGAAACAGAATTGATGAGGGGTCAGAGGTGATGAACTTGTCTACTGAGCCAATGTGCCACAGCAGTAATGCTGCTAACAGACAGCTGTCACTGTTCACACGCTACCTTAAGTACTTCCTCATGGAAGAAGGGGACACTTCTTAAAATGTAATTCTTTATTTACTGAAGAAACATGTAGCTACTAATACAGGAAAACTTCCTTAAAATACTTGTTTGACAGTGCATGCTTAACTTCCTCAGGGCATAAGTTAGCAGTTGCACATACTGATATCTACAAGCAATGTCAGAGAGCATTCTCATCTTCCGTAGTTTTTCAGTTGTGGCTATTTCTGTGTTGACAGTGGTTTTAATTTTATGTGCCTGTAGTGCAGCCAATAGAACTAAGCAGGGGAGGCCAGAGCTACGTTTCAGTGGGTTGAGGGGTATTACAGATACTGTATCAGATCTTGCACACCCATCTTTTCTGTGGAACTGGGAGCAAAAATGAATTATATGCTTAATGTTCCTACTAAGCTTTGCTGAGGCAGCTAGTGGAGAAATGTGTTTAATTAGCCTGAACTTTTCTCTGAAATCCCTTTCTGTCCCACTGAAGAGGTTCCAAATGTAATTTCAAAAGTACAGCACGCAAGTTCATAGCAACCCATGATATATTTGACTCATGAAATGCTGTATCCTGGGATTCAGTCCCTGACATTGACTTGAGAAAATTTGACAGCACTTCTAAGAACTCAATTTCTTTGACATGAGGAGATTACATGAAGGGGACACTGGCTCTGCAGTCTTGCCTAACTTTATTCTTGCTCCTGTTCTTTTGTTTTCTCTTATTAAACATAATCACATTTTCATTTGAAAAATTACTAATGCTAAGAAGCAAAAAGCAACTTTAATTTCTTTTGGTTTCGATGCAGCATTATTGAAACTCAATAAAGCTAGCTGCTGCTTTGCTACAATGTGTGCTTCTGTTCATTTCTGTTTTGCATGGTTAGTTTTGCAAAAGTCTTCCAGTTCTTAATTCTGAGGTGTGACTGGGAAATAAGTTGTGTTGTGCTGTCTGTAATTGTTAACCCCTTGCCTTTTAGCATTTAGATTTCTGACACGAGCCATAGAAATGAGTGTTCTGCACTTCACACGTTTGTCATAGAAGTCCTGTTCAGTGCTGTGTTGCAGACACATCTTTTTAACTATAAATCCAGATGCTAAATAACACATCTTGCGTGTGGAAATACTTTATATTTTCCAGGGAGAGGCCTGGATGCATACAGGGGAGTTTCAAGAGAGCATCTGTCCTGGTGACCCGTAGGAGAAGGGGCTCCCCTTTGTGTAGCATGTTCAGTTGCTCTGGACATGATTTTCACCTTGGCTTTCCACAGGCAGGGTCAGTCCTGAAAATATTCTACCCAGTGCTGCTGCCTTGAATCCCTCTTTCCTTCCCAATTCTTTAGAAGGACCAGAAGGGAACCTGCTTTCCCCAGAATCCATCTCTTGTGTTTTAGAGGATGGGGGTGTAAAACCAATGGGGTAGCCTCTGGTGTGGGAAAATCCCAATTGCATGGAGCTGCCTCCCTGTTAACTCACTGCTACATTAGCTGTGGGCTTTCCGCATTCCTTGCTGCTTAGGAAGCTGCTGCTGCTCCTGCTTCCAAAGTCGCTGCAGCTACGGATGAATGAAAGCATGAATGCTCAGTTAATACTGATTCAGGTAAGTGGTGACTAAAGGACATTAACCTCTCAAACGGTTTTAAACATGGTTATAAGTTAGCTAAACACCGGATCTGTGCTGATTTGGTTCCCTAGATGCTCTGGCTGCCTTTCTGATTTCTGTGCTGGGGCTGTGATGTCTAGAAGCAACTTTCAGCTTTAAGAAGTATTACACAGCTGGATTTTTTCCTTCCATTTTACTTGTGTGTTCCAGAAACACTGACACTTATTTAGAGGGATAGACATACATCTTCTTAACATTCCGGACACCGATGCTTAACGCCACCTATTCCAGCTGCAGTGTCAAATGCATCCTGTTGAGTTCCTAATCTCACAGGAAGGTAGGAGGAACTGAAGATTAATCACCCTGCTAGGAAGTGCTGTTCTGGATTGGTTTATGATGCAGTTGCCCAGCAGATGGCTGTCTGGGGCTGCCAGCAAAATGGACAAACCTGCAGGTCCAAAGGGAAGGTCAGTCAAGGAAGTGAGCACGCCAGCTGCTGGTGGCAGGCTGCTGCAGCCCGCTGTGGCAGCTGCAACTTTCTGAGTTGGGCTGCAAAAGTTTTACATCTGTCAGGACAGACAGGCAGCTGGGGGACAGGAGCCTCTTCTCTCCATTAGTCCTGCTGAGGAAGACTGCCATCCTTGAGTCCTGGTGATGAGCTGTGCATTTAGTTAGGGCTCCCTCCCATTCCAGTCCTATTGGTCTGGAGCACTGCAGGCTATGAAAAACATATAATTCTTGGAAATGAAATCAGGGACTAGTAACATCCTGGATTCAGTTGCTGGGATTAAGAGCACAGTTCCTCCATTTGAGCACCAAGGAGCCTTGCCTTAGTCTGTGTGCCGGCTTCTTGGTGCTTCAGCATTTACTTTAGCCGTGCTGTCATCAGCTCAGGCTTGCCTATCTGGCCTTAAACAGCACTTACTCTGAAAGTCAAATATATTCCCTACACTCTCTAACACTTCAGTGGTTACTAGTAACTGTAAACTGTCTTCCTTCTGTCAAACTATCCCCTTTAACACTTTCTTTTTTAAAAGCATTTCAGATCCTTTTTCCAATTTTAATTACCCTAATTATATTCTCCCTGGTCTAAAGTTTTTGCAGAGCTTTGTATTTTGTATTAGAGAATTCTGGCTGTTCAACATGCTTGATTTCATTTGATGCTTTTAGATAAGTAAAATACAGAAGGCAGCAATCACGAACGAGGGGCTGCCTTCTAACTGCAGTGGTGGGAGGAGAGGAGATTTGGGAAGACTGATCAGACACAGCTGCTTGTTTGTTCAAAAACTGAAACTCGGGCACCCTGGAAATGTTTAAAAAAGCTGCTCATGTCTCTCAAGATTCTGCCATACAGAATTTGCCAAATCCTTCCCCCCAGTGTGTACAGCCTCAGAATGAGAGGGTTTTTAACACAGGTACAGTTTCCTGCACACTGAGGACTCTCTTGCTTTCAGAAGCCTGGATTTTCATTCAAACATTGTTTTCTAATTGTCCAGCCTCTTGTGGGAATTCAGATAGCATATCTACAGGTTAATGGTACAGAGCAGCATCTGGTGAGCTGGGTCTCTGTGTTAGAAAAGAATAAGGATGACATCTGTCTTTATGCTCTTGCTGACAGGTTGTGGCTTTGCTATATTAAAATCATCAGTTCCCCAAGATTCCTGTGCTGTACATCTTCCTGGCCCATCCTGCTTTGATGCAAGTGATTTTTCCAGTCGTGATTCAAGGTGCCTGAAAGTATTCCAGAAGTAATCCATGACAAATAAATCTTCCATACTTGCATTTCTTTTCCCAGTTTAAGGGGCTTTTTTGTACACTCAGCTTTGCTACATTGACAGAAAGGTCCTTGGAATACCCTTGACAAGTCGGTCTTGATCAAATGTGACTAATTAAATGAAGCTGCCTGTGGGAGGATTACTACAGTTTCTCCATGTTGGAAAGGATGGCCAAATCCAAGTTAAACAGCCTCCACTGCTCTGCCCTCATCTGACTATCGATGACTTGCCTGCTGATCTCGGAGGCATGGGGTTGCCCCAAGGCAGCTGTAGAAGAAATACCTCAGAAAATCAGTGGCTGACATTTTGGAGCTGTGCTCAAGCAAGTAATTTTTTCACCATTGCCAGGACAGTCCTTCCAGCATCTTGCAGCCCCTAGGCAGGAATGCCCCTCATACGTGCATCATGGGATGGTCTTCCTCATGACATCTTGCTTCCAACCATGGTTCATGACTGAGCTGCTTGCTCGTACAGGCCATGGACAGAAATGCCTGCTGAGTCAGTGGCACGAAGCCATGGATGCTGTGGCGCTGTGCTGGTGCCATTGGGTGTGCTCTGCACCGAAGGGCTCCAGCAGTGCTGCCCAAGTGTCCCCATTTGAAAACAGGCCCAGCTGCCTTGGCAGCTGTTTGCTGGGAACTTTTGAGGATGACAGGGAGGTGCCTGCCCTGCAGCCAGGGGCTTCCCAAAGGGGAGGACTGTAGGAATTGTTGGGATTCCTGCCTCTTCCCCACTCTGTGGGATCCATTTCGGGTGATCTGACCGCAGGTGGCTGTGCTCATTCATAACAGTGGGCTCACCACCTGCTCAGCGGCTGGGGCTCTTTCTGACCTTGTTTTACTCCAGGTTTTGTCTTTCTGCGCAATAGACCCTGCCCTGAGAAAGTTGCTCAGTGAAGGGGAGGGAACAGGCTGCCTGATGCTGGATGCTAGAAATGGAAAACTATTTCTAATTTAGGGAGATTTGTGTATAAAACTGAAGATATTTTCCATTACCTCAATGTGTTAGAATAGTTCTGCAAGTGTATCTCAAACCTGATAAAAATGTAAACCTTAAGTAGAGTTTGGACAGGATTTTTACTAACATATGTCTCTGCATTCAGACACTTCAGTTTAAGCTCAGATGGTTCAGTTTAAGCAGTTGATAATGCATACATTCTCCCTAGGCTTACTAGAAGCCTGGCTGCAAAGACCAGCATCAAAGTTACAGCAACAAGCTATGGATAAGTATCACTTCCCTTTGCAGGTGACAGTTCCAATGTAGATTTGCTGAAGTATGTGACGCTGTTGCTAACCCTCGGCGTTGCTGACTGTAAGCCTGTGATGTTTATCTGCGCAATGAGCTGACTTCCCTTCTTCATCGGAGACCCGACCTTGGGCTTCTCTGTCAATGCTGCTGCTGCTCTGGATCTGAGAGAAGTTGCACACGAGCTCTGGATACCAAAGTAAATTTTGAGCTCCCTGGCTATGGATTCCCCAAGGCTGAAAGCATATCCTCGCAGCAACAGTTCTTCCTGGTACTATTTCCTAATACTGTTTCCTAATAGTTATTTATTGCTGGCAGCTGCTTGCCCCTTCTTCTCTCCACTCATACCATCAAAAAATTCTAAACTGTGATTTAGCCTTGAATATTCATCCCAGTAGACCAAAGGGAAAGAATTCAATTCTCTGTTCCTTCTCATCTTTAATCTCTACACAGATTTCAGCAGAACCAGCTGAAATGCTGAAAAGGTGTAAAATTACAGCGAGTCCTCCAAGCCCATGTGATTCAGAAAAGCTCCTGATTGCCTGCATAGACAAATCCTAAAAAAATACTTCCCTCTGAAACATAATCCTCCTGCTCATCCCCCATCCCTCCCTCCCTGCTCACCCTTGACTCCCTATCAATCACTGCCAGGCAATTATCTGCTTCGTTTACTGCCTCCTGGCTGGAGCCAAAGTTCAGGAATTGGCAGTCGATGGCAGAAGATCACTCAGTGGAGAGAACTCGCTGTTCTTCCAGCCTGCCCACCCATTTCTCAGCTGTGGCAGACGTGCTTAGCTGCAAGGCATGGCAAGCTTCTGGAGGGTGGTTGGACCCTTGCTCTAACAGCAAAGGCTTCTCCTGGAAAGGAGCCTGAATCTGCGCTGGGCAGGAGGTCAGAGAAGGGTCTCCTCCTGCTCTCCCAGCACCCTGGGAAGCAGGCTGGCATCTGCCACTGCTGAGATGGGGAAGGTGCATGGATAGAGAGATCTAGGCAGCCTTCCCAGTCTTCATCCTTGCCCGTCGCCCTAGTGGCTCCAGGTGGGTGAAGCTGGATTGTCCCAGATTCCCCATCTCCAGTCAGCAAAAGCTGCATCAGAACGGAACGGTTCGATTTCTCCTGTGCTGGGAGGCATCTGGGGATTATTCTGCTTCTGTTAGGGGCATCATGGACAAGGCAGTGATATGGTGTTAGTGTTAAATGTCTGTCTTTCCTGAGATGAGCGACTCCTTGTGATGTGGATGAATTCTCTTATGTGCTTATGATAAATAGTTGGGGTTTTCCCTGTTTTCCTCCCTATCGGTCCAGCTAAGGGGATGAAGGACCCCTCTGTCCCACATACCGTTTGCTCCAAAAGTGGAGACCACTCCTTGACGCTTCTCACAAAATGAAGCATGCAGTTGTCCCACTCACCAGCATGGGCATGTTTAGAAATGCCTGAGCTGTTTGCTGGCATGGGAGAGCAGCCCTTCCCAGGGATGGATCCACGCTGACCTCTCACCCAGCTTCATCCCACACCCCAGCTTCAGGCTCGGGGGGGGGTAGAGAAGGTCTGCAGGGAAATGTTCCAAGGGGAACTGGATTGTGAAGCACGGCTCCTTCACCTCGCTCCCTCAAACAGCAACTAGGATTTATTACAGCTAAGGTTACTCTGGAAGAGATAAAAGCACATGGTGTTACTGAGAACTGTTTTGCTCAGACCAAAGATCTCACAGCCCAAATCTCTGCCCCTAGCAAAGGGAACAGGAGGCACAAAGCACCTAATTAATTCAAATTGGTATTGATTTCTAAATGTGCTGAAATGTTTCTTTTCTGAGTAGTTGACTAATATTCTGTCTTCTGTAGGCTCTTCTATAATTAAAACCCTCTGGTCCATCGTTGCTGGTAAATTTGAATTATTTGGAAACCCACTCCCTCCTTTTACTAAACATGCGGAGTATTCTTTGCTGAAGGTGGTGTACACATTGGGAAAGGATGTAGTTTTTAATTTAACCCATGTAGCCTAGCAACATTTACATCATCAATAAACAAGTACTGTTTTTCTGAGCCCAGCCCTTTCTTTACCCTGACTCTGTTGCTAGTAATGGCAATGTTGACTATGCCCAGCCTACTGCATTTAGAGTGTCTCCTCCTTACTTCATGTCCCTTTTATTCACATTTCAGCTCACCTGCTAAAGGTTTGCTCAGAATAATGGTAACATCTTGAAGCGAGGTGTCCATGGGAGATGCTCATCTTGATTTTTATGGTTAGTTTTACTTGCTAAATGAGCTGCTTATCATACGAGTCATATGCCTGTTCTAGAACCTCTGAAATGTGATTGCTAAGAAACTTGAAATCTGTTAAATGTTTGTTCACGAGTATTTTCTGAAGGAACTTCTTTGGAAACTGTGTGTCACTCCTGAAATTTGCCATAATTCATCTTCAAAGGGGAAAATCTTCCTAAAATCACTGGTTCCCTGGGATGTTTGTTTTCAGGAATGTGAGGGCTAACTGCAGTGCCAACATCACCTGGGTGACCATGGTATTGAAAATGGGAAATCCAACTTCATTATGTACACAGGAGCTTTCAACTGGACATCAAGAATAACTTTGAGATTCAAAAACTCATAGATACACAGAACGTATGGCTGAAGAGTCACGACCTAGCGATCCGCAGCCCTAAGGCAGCTTTGCCTGAGCTCTGCCTTTATCATTCAATGATGGGGAAGATGAGGAGGAAGGTTCACCTGGAGGGGACTCTGACCACAAAGTCCTGCCCCAGCCCTTCACAGCCTTTTCTGTGTTAAATGGCAACAGAAACCTCTCTTGGCGATGCGGCACCGTGAGCGGCTGCAAGCCCTTCATGGATACTACCTGGCATCTACGAAGCCGCTGCAAAGCCAGTCTGAGTTCAGTTTGTTTAAACCCAGGTAATGGATGACAGCTTATGCAGACAGAGATGTGAACACCTCAGGATTCAGCAGCGATATCCTGCTCTGACAGAACATGGCACTTTGTAAGACATCGTGAAGAGCTACAAGAGAATGAGGGGGTTACATATTTGAGGGAAAAAAGACTCATTTTCACATGTAAGCTTGCCGCAGACATGATGCAAACCCAAGCGCCCCTCAAAGAATTTTAAATACTTGGTAGAATCCATCTGGGAAAGCATAATCTCTGGTGCTCTTGCTAGCTTTTACATTTGTTGCTTTTTATTATTATTATTTTTCTCTGGGATATATTCTTTTGTTATTCTTTATGCATTTAATGTAACACTTGACAAATTGTTACTTGTAGGGGCTTTGTTTACTCCAGAGTATCTCAAATATAAAGGCTTTGTTTAATAAACAAACAACACAGGCAGTACACATTTCACTGCAGGGTGTAACTATCTTACTGAAAACACTGGTGCTCCTGAATTTCTGTATGTTAAATCCAATAGTCCTCACCACTTGGTATTTATTTTCATAAGATACCAGTTTTTTCTGTCGTATATGGTGAAATTAGACTTAAATTAATTCTAAGCATACTTAAAAAAAAAACAAACAAAATTGATGTCAAGAATTTATTTACTATTTAATGTTTTGCTTATTCTTGATGACTTCTTTTTTCCCCAGACCTTCTTTGCCCTAAATAGTGCTTAAGTGACTATTTTTCATAAATACATAAGTAAATAGGTAAATACAGAAAGAAGTTTCGGTTCACTGAAAGCACAGAACAGGTTTTGTTTACTTTCTCTAACTTGTTCCAGCAACCTGAGTATTCATTTCCAAAAGAGTGCTCCCTGAGACTTCATTCGGCAATCAAATACTACTTCCAAGGTTTGGTCACGATTTTCCTTCTGTTCCAGTAGCTTTTCCCTAATTGCTTTCGATATGAATTTAGAGATGAATGAGAAATCTGTGTCATAAGTAAAATATAATCTCATTTCCCTAAGGGCAGTTCTTCTCAGCAGTCTGGGAGCCTGAAACGCTGATACAGAGGGTGCTTGCTGCCTTCTCTATTTTACCTTCTTTACTGGGTCTTTTCCTGTAAAAATATATACCAGCCAAAATTCCAACAAGAATTTTACCTTTCCCAAAGCACTGTCATTTTAAAAAGTGCATTTTAAACTATTTGGTTTTGACTTTGAGCAGAAGCTAAACCCTGTGATAGGGATAACCGGGCAAGCAACTGCGTCTTTTAATATAAGATACCATCACTTCTTATTCTTATATACAGCTGAAGTCTGAAACAATGGTAGTAAAGAGAGCACAGCTTCCATTTGCCTGAGCTGCAGAAAACAGCTGCTAGAGCAGATCTTCTGTGTTTAGCTCTTGGCCAATTACTTTCCTGAAGTAAGATAACAGAAGAGGATTTTTAGTTTTGCCTTCATTGTTTAGTTCTTCTGTCTTCAAATATCACCGTTTAAAGATAACTAATAAATATTTTGTTTTGATATTTTTTCTTAAAGCTCCAGATGTGTCGCCTCTGATGTTGATGACCCCTGCGAGGCATGGGGTTGTCCCATCCCCAGGGTGGGCGTCAAGGAGGATGCAGCAGCCGAGGAGGACCCTGGAAGCTGCAGGATGCTGAGCTGCAGAGCCCAGTCCAGCTCCCTCTGCCTCCCTGCTGTGCCTGGCTGTGGGCCCTGATCACCCCCAGCCTGACCTCGCCCACAGCCAGGCTCTTGGCTTGCACTTGGCTGCCATCCCCGGCAGCTCCAGGCTCCCCTTCCCTGGCGAAGCTGCTGGCCACACTCCCACTTCGGGCACCCACCACCAGACCCTATTTCGCTCATCACTGAAGTTCTTCAGGAGGACCTTTTCCATTTTATTTAACCTCCTCTTTCACAAGCTCATCATTTCTGCATTTTTCCTCAGTGGGAACGGGTTTTCCCCTGTTATACCAACCTCTCTGCAACTTTACTTCTAAGCACCAGCGCTGTACTGTGCAACCTTCATACTCATTACCTCCTAAAAAATCCTCGCATATAACCTTTTGGTTATTTCTCACATATTGAAATCCTCTGGTTTAGCTGCACTTTTGCTTCTGCAACAACATTTTCCATTCCTTTGTCCTTTTTTTCCCTTCACTTTCCACTCCTATTGAGTTTCACGTTTGCCATGGCTCTGTCAGCAGCTAATTATTGGCTCCTCTTTCTGGACTGTTCATCTGCATGTCTGAGACTTGGATTTTGATCCCAAGCAACTGGAATACATTTTCCCCCTTGTTTAAAGCCTCTCTGAAGGTAAAAACAATTTTGCACACTGAAAGAAGATTTAAATCTTTCTGTAACAGATTTCTCTCCTTTTGAGCACCGCTTTGATTTCTACAGTGTTTCTTTTAAAGTTTGGTGGCAAGGTCTTGAGAAAATAGCAGCTTATAGCTTTTGAGATAAACCTTTATCTTTTTTATAATTTAATATGCCTGCCACTAAGTGGAAAATTTCCCCATCAGTTTCTGTGCCTGTTACATCGCCTAGGAAGCAGCAGTAATATTCACTCTGTCAGCTCTTAGGACAGCTCAGATTAAATAACTTTGCAATTAAAGTGTTTACATATTACAGCCTTTTCCCTCCTTCCTCGTTTGGGCCAATTTCATCAATCAAGTGTCTTCTCTTTAACTGTTTTTGTCTGTAGCTCTCCAGAACTGCCACGCTTCTTAGGCTCAGGAGGTTTCTCCTTAGTCTGGTCCAACACCATCTCTCGCCACCAGCATCTCAAGCTGCCTCCCCACACCTCCCGTCTGAGCCCTCGTCCTGGGAAGCTGGTGAGTTAACTGAGCTTTCCTTGACCCTTCCAGTGCTTTCTTGTCTTTGCTGTTATGGTTTCCTTTCAGCCTGAGGCCAAGCCAAGATTGCAAGCTTAAAACACCCTTTTTCCATAAGCCATTTTCAGTTTTCAGAATTCTTTGGCAGCAAATCTTTTGTAATGCTGTGCTGAGCTTTCAAGGGGTTGGTAGGTTTAGAGTGTAAATGAAATGAGTTTACCTTGTGATACAAAGCTAAATAGAAAATACACAGCCAAAACAGCTAAATACAAAAAAAAAAATTAAAAAAATCTGTTTCTGAGACAAGCCCCATTTTGATGCTGCATCCTCAAATCTAGTAACTGCCTAAGGGTGTTTTCAGATAAGGAGAAATCAGCCAGCAATTGAGCAAGCATGGTCTGTCGAACATACAAAGAAAATCAAGAGGAAACACCATGCTTCTAGCTTTGATCCAGTTCTGGTACTCACAACGCTGCTTGTAATGGCCGTGTTCCTTCTCATGGGAGATGGCTCAGTGGAAAATCATTGTCAAACGGAAACTGCAGAGTGATCGGGGCAGAGCTGCTTCTGATCTGCTCTGGGATGCACTCCGCCGCCAGAAAAAAGCTATGTTCCCAGTTGCCTTTATCTCAATGAGTTCAAATACTTAGTGGCAGGGAGGAGATTGAGGGAGACAGGCCATAATTACATTCTTCTTTCTCGTATGATTAAATATGAACAAAAGAACAACTGCAGTACATATCCCCTGCACTGAGATCCTCCTACAAATGCACAAGCAGAGCCAAAATTCACCAGCCGTCTTCCTGTTCTATACACTAAAGATGGCTCAAGATGACAAAAGAAATAAACTCCACAGAATCTGAAGAAGGACCTGACTGAGTTCAGCCAGACGGAGGGTCTGATTAATAATTCAAACCAATACTTTGGATACTAAATTGTCTTTTATGTTCCTCTAAGTTGAGGTATAAATCCAGGCTGAATCTTTTTCAACAAGTTTGCGTTAGCTGTGACTCAGAAAAAACAGTCACCTTTAAAAGGGTGTGAAGAAAGAGAGAAAACAGTTTTTTTCTGCATGTTGCCTCTATGTTCTTGCTGACTGCAAATTAAACTGCAAGGAATTGACATTGCTGTCATTTGTTTAAAAGGGAGCCCCACTCTGTACAACTGCAGATAATGTGGAGCATCAATGTGGGGACCAAGTGGCCTTGAGGTAACATCAGAATCTGAAATGTGTGGGTTTGAGATGCATTCCTGGCTGTCATTTCTTGAGTGTCTTCAGGTTTCTCAGCGTGCTGAAGCGAACAAAAGGCTTTCCACAAGGCAATCAGGATTTAAGTATAGGGTGAAAGATGGCAGATGAATCCCTCTAACAGGAGGGAGCATACAGTGCCATGGTGGTCTCTGTGCTCCAAGCCCACTTTGCAGATGTTTCCAGAGAGCTCTGCCCAGCTATGGTGAGAGGTATGGGAAAAACACTGACACATCTGTGTGAAATGATGACAGGGGACAATGCTGGCAGAACTGCTGACAGACTTGACTGAAGACAGGTTGTAAAGGATGTTAATGGAGAAGATGACAAATGTATTTGATTCGGGGGAGGAGAAGAAAGACTGAGAAGTTCATGGAAAAGCAGAATGGTAGGAATAAAGAGCCAGGAAAGTGGCAGAGTTTATTCTGGATAGGAGCGAAACAAGATCACATCCACAGAAGCTAGAAAAAGGGCTGATGTGGTTGAGCCATGGAATAAGGGAGAGACTGGATATGCGATTCAGCTGGGAAAGGGTAAGGAAAGGTTGGATCTTTCCTAGGTATGAAAGGAAAATGTGAGTCCCAAGGCTTCTGATGCATTTGTCAGAGTCATTGAGAAAAAAACAGCAAGGGGTCAGGGAAAGCAGCATCTTTTCAAGGCTGAATGATGCAAAACTGCACACTCTGAAAAACATTTCTCACAGTTCAGGAATCCTTTGAAAACACAACTAACCACAGCTTTGATTGTGAAAAGAAAGACAGCAAATGTCTTGCAGAAAATGCACAAAGAATGTCTCAGAGAGTAAAGCCAAGATCAGAAATAGAAGGATAAATTAAGTAGTAGGGCTGTAGCTCTAAGTACAGGCAATGTTTACTTAAAACCAGATATGTTAACATCATTGAGACATAGCACTGCAGCATATGGTAATGTCTCCAGAAGTGAAAAGTAACACTAGACCCCCTGAAGCAGGCTCTGCTCTTCTGCAGAAATCCGTTTAAGGCTTAAAAAAAACCCCAAAGCACTGCTAGCACACAAAACCAGGACACACAAGCTTGTGTTCGAGAGATACGATTTATTCAAGGGCTAATTACAGTCAGCAACAGGCTTCTTAATCTAACAGTGTAAAGGGAGAAAAGATTCCTACAAGAACTGACAAATTACAAGGAAATTACCTGACTTGTTGAGCAAATTCTTCTATCCTTTACCATCTTCCTGCTTCTCTAAATGCTCTTCACGTGCAGATAACTGATGTCTATGCATCAAACTTTGAGCCTCCTCATCTTACTAGCAGTTCCACAGATGGTTCTAGTGAAGGCCACAGAGCATGCTTGATGCAGATAAAGGGTCTGTGGGCCCTTGAAAACTTGTCAGCATTTCTCCATGGGTTGGGTCTGGTTGCTGGACTGTCTATAGGCACACAAACAGGAATCTCTGGGCCTTACAGTATTAACGCAAGCATTTGATGACATAGATTGGTCTTTAATCCACCGTGTACATGATGCTGCGTACTCAATGTGCAGCACTGCAGTACCCTAAAGTCAACTTACAAGACTAGAACTGTTCAGCATGTAGAAGAGAAGGCTCTGAGGAGACTTTATTGTGGTCTTTCAATACTTAAAGGGGGCCTATAAGAAAGGACAGTCTTTTTATCCGTCTCTGTTGTTACAGGACAAGGTGTGATGGTTTTAAACTAAGAGATGAGAGATTTAGACTATATATAAGGAAGAAATTTTTTATGCTGAGGGTGGTTAAACACTGGCCCAGGGAGCCCAGAGAGGTGGTCGATGCCCCATCCCCGGAACCATTCCAGGTCAGGTTGGACAGGGATCTGAGCAACCTGATCTAGTTGAAGATGTCCTTGCTCTCTGCAGGAGACGGCCTTTAAAGGTCCCAACCCAAATCATTCTATGATTCTGATTCTATGCTTCTAATATTAGCTTAGTTCATAGACAACATAACAAGAGACAGTTATTTCTGATGTTACAATGTTTGCAGGTCCTGGTTATACAAACCAGTAATGGTGGCCTCAGCATTTGTTTCCTTCAGCTAACCCTCTCCTGCTGACATTGTCTTTCCTGCCATCTCATTTTGACCCACTAACTGGCAAGCTCCTTTTGGCAGTAACCTTGTGTCTTGCTACCTGCCGAGAGCCACAAACCCTGGTCACCCTCTCCTGATCCAGCCGTAGGCTCTGAGCACATGGTCCTACACTCATTGGGGTCATCTACCTCTGCGCATTCCTGTCGCCTGGAGGCCAGGGCTGCCCTGCTTTTTAGGGGGCAGCTGCTTGGAGACAATTTGATCTGCCGGTGCCTGCCCGCCCGACATGATGTCGCCGAGGCAACGCGGTCCCCCGGGAAGTGGGATGTGTTGTCGTAGCAACGCGATGCTCTCGCCTGCAGTCGTTGCCTCCATTCAATGACACCAGGGAGGGAGAATTTGGGGTTGCTGGAGTCCTACCGGGCATGAAAAGTCAGAGTGGCCAAAGGATCGTGGCAAGGACAGATACAAACGTGTATTTGTAACTCTCACTGTTGAAGCAGTTTCATGTTGAAGGCTCTGGCTGCTGCTGCAGCAGCTCTGTCAGTGCCTGCACTAATGCACCGCTCTGAATGAAATTATTTATGTCACATTCCTTCATTGCTCATGATCACATGTTTTGCTTTATAGTTAAATTATGAATAATCTAGGCAGGATACATTTTAATGATGTTTTCACTCCTGTTCTGGATGTATTGATTCTGCAAGTTCTTTCAATACAGACTCTCTGGCAGTTGAGCTAATGTAACGAGTATTTTTAAATACCAGAACAGCAAAAGGAGAAAGAGGGAAAATATTTGACCATCTATAAAAACTGATGACAGTGGCTTTTCCAGAAATTGTGGGAAATACTGTATCACTCTCTTATGACCTTCACAGAAAAAGTTCAAGGCTGTTCTAGCTCTTTTTCATCAGAAGTTTCCTATTGTTATTTGCACATTAGTAGTTTCCATTAGCTAGCAAGGACAGGACCCCAACCATGTCAAGTACCACCAAACCAAGGGCCATCTCTTCTAGAGCCTATGAAATATTAAGGAAAGGCTGGAAAGGGATGGATCATAGAACATTACCAAGGAACAACAGAGTCCGTGAGCCCCTTGGAGCCACAGAATCAGTCATGGATAGGAGCTTTGCTCAGTGTGCATGCTTGGACTTGTCTTCCTGTTTTTCTGAGACTGTAACACACAAATGCTAGTGCAACAAATCTTGTTAAGCTTTCATAACTTCATTGGAAACAATGCCTTTGAAATGGAAATACTCAAAATATAAACCTACAAGGTGTTTTCTGAGTAGGGAAGGACTTTTCCACATCAAACTAGGACCAAGCGTGGTGGGGGACACAATTCTAGTGCCGCTTCTGTATGTACTACCCCAACATAAGTGCATAAGGCTGACTGAAGGAGCAGGAGGAAGTATTGTGAAGGTATTGCCTATGGAGTAAATAGTACACTAATGGCAGGATTAATAGCTCACTGCCACCATTCAAGATTGTGCGAAAGCAAAACAGCAAATCCTTTTGTAAAGACTCAGAATTTCTGCAATAGAAATAAATCAATATGAAAATAACTTCCCATCATTGTAAGAATAAAGAGTGTTCTTTATTAAATAGCTTTTAGTGATATAATGGAGAGTAATAAAGAGGCTTCTATCATTGAAAGAGACTCTTGCTTAATTAAAGAAAATTAGAATAACGCCTGACTACAGAGACACAATACCTCATAAAACCTGTGTTGAATATTTATTGGTTCACAGTTGCTTGCATGCTCTGAGGAAAGGTAACTTAGATCAAGAGCATTTTGCAGGTATTCACAGGATAACTTAAAAAAAGGATAATATTTGTGAACTGCAAAGTGTTGAGAGGGTTTCCAGAGCCATTCAGAGCACAGACATCTATAATAGTCACTGCATATCACAGTGTTATGTATGTTTTCACCATCACTCTCATGTCCTGGCTGACTTGGTATTGTCCGTAAGAGGTCCTAACAACTATGCATTGAAAAATTATTTAAAGATTTAGAGATAAATATTACCAGCACAACTGTGAGGAATCTAAAGATCTTTCTGTATGGACACTAGGTGTCAATGGAGAGACACTTCAAACCAGCTGCAACAAAGGGCTCTGCCGCTGCATTCTCTGAAAACAGACTCTTCCTCTTTTTCAAATACAACCCTTTTAGGCTGATAGCCTTGGGAATTAAAGTCACAAAAAAAAACTCAGGAAAGGCACTGTACACGGAACACCCATCTAATTAGTTTCTGATACAGACAGGATTTAATCCACAGTTGAAGGCAGCGAACATTCGACAGCCCTACAAACCAATTAGTTTTTTTGCTGAGACTGACAAGGAAGGATCTAACCATGGTGAGGTGGCCTTATAATCCTTCGTCCTGGGTGCTGAGACCACCTGTTTCCTTTAAAGCAAACATCCAAGTTTGCAGTCAAACACCAAATACTTTTACAAATCTTAAGAACCTAAACGAAGCTGGAAAAAATAGACTATGAGTAAGAAGTTTCACATGCCCATTATCCTCCCCTAAGATATATAATCCTCTATAAACATTTTTCTCATGTATACTAAAACACAGCGTGTGAAGAATGGCAGAAAAATGCGATTGGAACCATTTACTGATTTTCTCTGAAAACCAAAAACTGGTTAACTGATCTGCATGCTGTGCTCTCAGTTTAATTAAAACAAGTGTTAACAGCTGCAATAGAGCTCATAAAAGAATTTTCAGAGTAAAATAAAAATGTTGGGGATTTGACGGATAAAGCTCATTTATTACTCTTGCAATTCACACTTGATGCTGCAATTTTAGTACTGGGAATTAGTCAACACAGTGTGCTGAGCTGGAAAGACTAGTAAAATGTACCCATCACAAAGTGTCCGTTGTAGTACTGCCCTGTGTTTGTGTATGGCCCTTCTGTGTGTGGAGTGGATCTGTGGGCACGGAAGGGCTGGGGCATCAACACTGGGGCCAATGAAATGTGTTAACGGCTTGCTTCTGGCAGTTACCATAAAATGAGGCCAAAGAGCAAAGCCACTGTGATTCATGACTTGTCAAGGGATGAAGCGCTGCAAGGGGAAGAAAGGGACAAACTCAGTCTGGAAGAAGGCTCAAGGTGCCCCACTAGGGGAGATAAGCAAGATGGGATGAGGGAGAGATTATGGATTTGTGGTAAACCTCAGAAGTGAAGTTTTGGGAATGGTAATGGTTATTTGACAAGAAGCTAGTGAAGATATATGACAAATGGGAAAATGCCAAGGTATGAGAAATGGTTAATAGCATTCAGTGGACAAAGGTGACAATGGAAGATGTGAAAACAGGAGATGTAGCAATAGTGACAGATAGGTGTCTGAAATGCTCTGATGGGATGGGTGCTGACAGGTAGGGACCATGTTGTGGAAAAGAATAATCTGAACTGCGTCAGGTGGAAATGTGAGAAGACAGGGAGGGAAGGGACAAGTGTGTAAATACAGTAAAAGACCGTCCCAGATTTGCAAGCAAAGGCTCAAGGAAGAAATGAATTTCAGAGATCTTTGTGGGACACACCCCTTAACTTCAATAACTTTTTGTTTGAACAGGTTCTGCTGGAAAACAGATAGAAATTGATATTTGGGATTCAGATTAGCCTTTGAACAATGCAGCAAATTTGAACAAAGGCAGCTTAATTTTCTGTCTCCTCTTAAAACAAACTGAAAACCTTCTACCTTTATTTAGTAGCAGTGCCTGTGTACTGTAACGCTGACGTTGCCATTCCAGCAGGGTCAGGGCTACCCAGTGAGTAAGTGACTACCACGGGACACGTACAAAGGTCTGTTCTCATCAGCTCCCTCTGGCCAAAATTCATACCAACCACACCAGAGAAGTTCTTCATGTAACGTCCTCAGTGCTGGGGACAGAAACTAAAGTACAACCAAAGCAGGTACAGTTTTCATTTTGTATGTAAGAGAAGAAAATGATTAGCTAGGTTGTATTTGCACATCCGCTGCTTACACATCGGAATGCTGTTGCTTAGGGTTTCTCTGATGTGGAAACCACAAACTTTACATCTGCTACGTAGTATTCTCAGGCTAGGTTAAACAACACAGTCATATCACATGTCTTACGTCACAGAGATTACTTTTATCTAGATTCACACACGTGCCATTTTACATCATAAGTATGACATGACTGATATTCAGAGATATTTCTTTTTACATCTAGGTAATCGCTAGGACAAATCAGGCATTTTAAAATTGATGTTTTCTACTGCTTGAAATACTGTAATTGTTACCAATGAAATCAGTGTTTTCTGTATTCATAGACTAAATTATGCCAATGAAAAACTGGACATTTATGCAGATGTTTCTCCTACCTCAATACTCCGATATTTATCAACAAATGCAGCAAAGTATCTCTCCGAGAATTACTCACAGTATTTTTGATAGACTAAAGGTCAAAGGAATATATTTCAGCTGACACCAGTATTTATATACATTTATTCAAAATGTTGTTTTTTTTCTCCTGTCCTTGTACTAGTGGTAGACAGTCCCGTATCATTTAGTGAAATACACGGTACTCAAGCTACTCACTCTAAAAGCTAACAAGAAAGTATATACTGAATCTTGCTTAGTGTCACAAGCAAACTGGCTCACTAGAGTACCAAAGCTTTGGTTTCTTAGTAGTTTCCTAAGAAGAAAACCAAACAGAGGCAGGAGAAGCGGTTTGCTCTTGTGTACTATCTTGAAGGATCTCTGCATCCTGGTAGCTAAGCCCAGGATCACTCTGTCTTTTGTTAGTATTCCCTTGTTAAAATGAAACCTCAGAAGTTTTGTGTACATTATGCACAATGTTATATGATGTATATGCACATTTACAGCGTCAGGAGCAAGCAGCAGGTAGAAAAAAAATTTTGAGTGTTAAACAAAGAAAATTTAAAATATGAAAATCAGCATGTTTTTTACAACAAGGGTGGGCAGCCACAGGAGAAGCAGACCAAGGGAAGTGGGAATGTTTTCATCTTTTTATATCTTAAAATGAAGACTAGATACCTTCAGTTCATTGTGATTTGGCAGCCAACAAACTGCAAGGAAATCTGTTAGAAAACAAACCGGACAGAATTGTTTTTCTGCTGTGTAAAACCACAGTGAGCCCACATTTTGCGATGTGCAAACCAGACCTGCACACAGTACTCATGAAAGGCATAGTAAAGTTGAGCAGCTACAGAAAAGAGCATTTAATGTGATCCTGAGGATGAAACAGCTGCCTTTGAAGGAGAGACTACTAAGACCGTGAGACCTTAATTTGGAGAAGGCTGAAGCAAGGTAAGATCAAGGTTTAAAAAATCACAAAGTAGCAAACAAAACATGTGCAGAACCATCATTCACCAAATTCTGTAATGCCAGAGGTAGAGGGCATTTGGTAAATCTGAGAAGAGCGTTCCTCTTTTCCAGAGGAAAGAGAAGTGCTGCTTAATCTAACAGGTATTTAACCTCTGAAACTTGCTGCCATGAGACACAGTGTAAGTGCACTACACTTACAGGTTCAAAACAAGATGAGACAGTCATAAAAAGCAGTTCTCAAACTGTAAACAGAAGGAAATAGCCAGGGATGTACCCTCTGACATTCCTGACAGAACAACTGGAGATGCAAGAGGACTACGTGAGGACTGCTGTAGACAGCAGACCAGGCTCATGTGTCCTCTCCCAGCAGAATCTCCTCCTCTGATGACTGAGACAGGAGACGGGGACATACCCTTGTCACTGGCTTCAGCACACAGGAGGACATGGAAAATGTGATGTCCTGAGGTTTACAACGTTTTGCATACAAATACCATGCAGTTCAGTTTGTCCTCAACTCTACGGCTCCGCTGATGTTGAACAAAGGGTTTTAAAAACCTGCAGTGAACTGAAGTACTTACCAGGCAAGAATCATAGGAAAACGACTAGAACTGACAAATAATTCAAAACCAAAATACTCACTGAATTTCAAAGCCACCGCAGAATCTATTCCTCAAGCAGCTCATGGTTTTTGTGCCAAAAGCATCCCACATCACTGAACCCCACACTTAGCAGGGCAAGGGCAGGATTTCGACTGGTTTGCAGAGGGCCCTGAACCAAGACTGCTTTGGGACATGCACGACTTGAGAGGGCTTTCCAGGCTGTAACCTGCAACAACATGCAAAGGCTATACTAGTGGTAAGTAATCCAACTTCCCTTAAACAAGAGATTATGTTTTCTAACACCAACCATCAGAATATTTAGTGTTTTCTTGCATTATCCTTCTACTGAATTACTTGCAGTGAATTCGCAGGCAAGTGTAATTAACCCAAGATGTGCGGATGTTTACATAGTGCCTGAGCTCTGACTGGTGCTGATAGGTTTATGAGAAGTAAATTATTACTTGCTATAAAAGGATTTATTTTACTTTTTAAGGAGCTGGACTGGAGGTTTAATCTGATTGGTTTTCCGCCATGCAAGACAAGACAGACTATTTTACTTTTTTTCACTTGCAATTTCACGGCTCCTACTAGTAAGAGAAGCACTGAAGCTCCATCGTAGTTTCCCTAAGGGTGCATTGAAGTCACATAGCACTGGGTAGGACAGCCAGAGTGAAGGGAAGAGACCTCAACATTTGGGTGCATAGACATATGATAGATACGGGAATGGCTCTCAGATAATAAGAAATAATTAGGAAAAAAAAACATGATGATGAAAAAAATATTTTGGTGGGAGCACCAGGAATCAGCTTCATCAGTTATTATAGCTTCATCAGTCTTATCTAATTCTGTACTGGATGCTGAACATGCCATGAAGTGAGCAGAAAGAAATTGCATTGGTCATGCTGCATGAAATAAAAGTGTTATTATAAATCGGATGAAATTAAGGCTGCAAGTGCATTTCCTAATTTATTTTCTACCATTCTTTTAGTGTGGATGCTTATTATAGTAATAATTTTAAAACTTATGCAAATTCAGGGTGAAAGTGTATGATAAGCTGTATGTATGCACAGCAGGCAGTATTACAATTAACTTGATCACAGGCAAGTCTCTTGCATATAGGTGCCACTAATTCTGATGCTCACAAAATAAAAAGGTGTATAACAAAATGGAATAAACTATGATGTAAACCAGCTTAAAAATGTGCTTCATGTGACCTTGGATGCTTTTTGTTTTCTTCGTTGACCTTCAGAAAAAGGCTAAACAGACCTCTGCTGTTTACTTTCTTCTGAAGCAGATTAGTTGTGTGTGGACATATAAATATCAGAAGGCTAACGCAATGTAGCTCTTCAGAGACTCAACAATATTTCCTGGTAACACATTTTTTCATATAAATAAGCAGATTTATATCCACAGGAACAAATGAGAGAATTAACAACAAACGTTAAAATCTAATACAAGAGCTGACTAATGCCAAAAGCAGGCAATTGTCAGGTGGCTGGCTGTTGTGCAACAGAGTGGGAAAGAAAAATAAGTGTATTGCCTTGGAATTTGATTTTCTCTTTCTTCCTCTGATCCTACTTGCCAATGCTTTTTATTAGTACTTTGGTTTTTAATTTTAACAGCATTTTTAAATTTTCATTTTTACTTCTTTACCACCAGTAATATCTTCAGAACCCAACTGGAAAGATCTCATCAGAAATCTCAATTTTACGGGGGAGTAACTTCTCCTTGACAGAACCATTTCCTTGTACCAAATCCATCAGTAGTTAAAGTACGTACATTGAGCAGTGAAATGTGTCCTTGTGTTGTTTGTAACCATCCGAAAGATAATATGGTTAAGCGGTGAATCAAATATCAGTATCAATTATCTTTCCAGAAAAGGGATACAACAACTGTTGTTCTGGCTGTAGAAAAAAAGTAAAAATGAAGAGAAATGGCTTTGTATGAAATCTCCAGATAAACTGATGAGATGTGGCAAATCTACCTCCTGTGCTTGTTTGTAGTTTGTCGATTTTGTATAGATACAAGATGTAATCTTACTCTGCCTAAAAAGATGGGAGCTGTATGAGAGAGAACACCTTTTAGCAGAGGGGCTAGGTGCTGTAACTGGCCTCCCTCACTGAGAACAAAGCCAGTAAAAGCCTTGAACGGGGTGTTCTGCGATCTGCCGTTGTGCCCTCCCTGTAACAGTGATGAACAGACTATCCTTGTACGGGAGTGTGATGAGAACCATCTGGGTAAGTGAGGGGACCCTTTGGCATACGAGCAAACAAAACCAAAACACACAGTAAATTGCCTCATCCAGTTCTGGGCTTCCAAGTGAAATTTTGTATTTTGAGTACAAGTTGATTTCTGCCCTTTTATTGTTGAAACAAAGGAAGAATTAAATAAAAATATTTACACTCACAACATGCAGTGACGTCACTAAGCCAACAACCCAATTCCCCTCGACTCATGTTTACACAAGGCCTATTTTCTCCCAAGACTAGCTTTCCAGCAACATCAAAATCTTCAGGGATGATGGCTCCATGCCGCACAGCCCATCGTCTGCCCCTGGGCATCCGCCAAACCTCCCTTGTACTCACAAACAGATAATGGGTTTTGTACAAAGAATACAAGGAAAAAAACGAATAAAGCACATTTAACAGCACAAGAACAGATCTCTCCAAAGCTCACACCTATAATTAATGACATGTTCCACTTTCTGAAATTGTTACTTTCAATGCTCTTGGGCATTCAGTATTAAGCAGATCAATACTATTGCCACCATTTCACAGATGATGATGCTATGGCTTAATTCAGCTTTTACCAAAAGGTGTGAAGACCTGCATGCTTCTTCCCTTGTGCTCCCTAGTTTTTAAGAATATCACAGAATCACGAGAATCATAGAATGTTTCGGGTTGGAAGGAGCCTTCAAAGGTCAACTAGTCCAACGTCACTGAAGTGAGCAAGGCTATCTCAAACTAGAGCAGGCTGCTCAGAGCCCCGTCCAGCCTGACCTGGAATGGCTCCAGGGATGGGGCATCTACGATCTCTCTGGGTGACCTGGGCCAGTGTTTCACCAATGGCATTGTAAAAAATGTCTTCTTTTTATCTAGCCTGAATCTCCCCTCTTTTAGTTTAAAACCATCACCCCTCATCTTGTTGCAACAGGGCTTGCTAAAAAGATTGTGCTCATCTTTCTTATAGGCCCCCTCTAAGTACTGGAAGGCTACAATAAGGTCTCCCTGGACCCTTCTCCAGGCTGAACATCCCCAAATCTCTGAGCATGTCCTCATAGACAAGACGTCACAGACCTCTGATCATTTTTGCGGCATATTTTTGTAAATATTTCTTTAATGACTTTATGTTGACAAGAAACCAGAGAGGTCAGAGATCTTAAATCTAATGTCAAGAATTAGATCAAGATTTAGATTAGATCTGATCAAGGTCATAGAAAATCTCCTTCTCTCACTCGTGGGGGAGCTTTGAAACACTCTCACGGACCCGGTGCGGAAAGAGAAGAGGCGATTAGCATCTGGGGTCACTGATGAGAAACAAAAGAAGAAAATACAAAGCAGCAGTCACAGCCTCACGCTGCTGTGCACTCCCGTATCGGACAGCCCAGGCGCCGGCTGGTGACAGGGAGGGGCTGCACCGGCGTCCAGGGTCGACCTTCATCCCCGCCCACATCGCCAACCAGATTCGGCCCGAGGCTCTGCAAACACCACCCAAACCCGTTCCCTATCTCCGTGCCCGGTGTCCGACGGTCTCAGCCCGCTCTGCCCGGGCGGAAGAGCGGGTCCTGCACAAGCATCGCCCCCCTGCCGCTGCACCGCTCCCGGCACCCCGGCTCTCGCCGGGCTTCCCGCTGCCCGGCGTCCGCAGTGCCCGCGGTTCCCGCA